>JANBUW010000054.1:0-35449 GCA_027579605.1 Coemansia brasiliensis | reverse complement strand
GGGGAAAAAGAAGGTGAATAGCAACTGCTATCATCCGTATTAGGTAAATAATGGCAGATTAATCCGCCTTATATTCTCGTTTGGGCTTATTTTGCCTTTAGGAAAAATAGACATATTTCAAAGGAATTGGCTTAAAATATATTTATTTCAATACGATGACACCGATTAAAACAAAGGTGTTAAATAATATGAAAAATATTCTGATGATTCAAAATAGCTGCGAATAAGAAATGTTTTACTTGTTACAGCTATCACAGTGGTTGTTATTGTTATTGGCGTGGCAGCTGCACTTGCAATCCATTGTGAGTGATTTCTTAAGGTGTGTTTAAATGTGTTAGAGAAATGATGAAGTATAAAAGCGTAATGGTTTTATTTTAAAGAAAAGTGGTATTTTGCTAAGCTTTATATACCATGGCAAATGGGTAGTATATTCCTGCCTCCCTCGTCAACCGGACAAATGAGAGTAAATACAGGAAAATGAAATATGTGAAGCCAACATAAATGTATGAAGGTCATACATTTTCAAGACAATCTACTGCACCTGCACATATCCGACAAAAATGAAAATATGCAGTGGTTGGCTACAAGAAAGGATTAAGGCGCACTGGTTCCGTCATTGAAGTGTGAGGCATTTTGGCCAAATATCCAAATTTCCCATCAACATATAGAACATTCTATTGCTAAGTGATGTCCAGAAGAAATGCTATAAGCAACAACCGCAACTTGATTTAAAGTAGCGCATAAATTAAAAAAAAAAAGACTCGTCTTCGGACATTCCAAAGGACAATGAGGCCACCATCTTTTTTCTCACATGAAACTTTAGAATAACTGCGAGTATCGTCATGAAGAAAATGGTGCCAGTAATTAAATCAATTATTTTAATGACAACAATCCATAATTACTGGGCTAATCACTATATTGAATTTTTTTACGCGTGTATGATTAATGGCAAGCAAGTTGTACTTTAAAGTTTTTTATCTTTTATTTTTTATTTACAGAAGTTCACGCGTTAAGGAACCGGGTAGCACACGTCATTTAGAATTACAGATAGGCGATAAGCTGAAGGGGGAAGAGAAGCTCAAAGATGGTCAAACGCGACGTTAATGATGTGGAAGAGGTGTCTCAGGACATTGAAATGAGCTCTGGCGAAGAGGAGGATGATGAAGTCTATGTAGTTGAAAGGATTGTGCGGCACAGAAAGGAGCGCAATGGTGGAATGCAATATCTGATAAAGTGGGAGGGATATCCAGACTCCGAAAACACCTGGGAGGGCGAAGATAATATTTTCGACAGAGACCTTATTACCAAGTACTGGGATGAAAAGGAGAAGCAGAAGGCGGCCAAGAGTCAGACTCCAAAATCCAATGGGGGAGGCGCGTCGGAACCAGCTACACCTACGCAGGCCAAGCGCAGACGTGCTGACGAAAAACCCACGCCAGCAAAGAAAGGCCAGGGCGGAGCGAGTGATGACGACTGGGAGTCTCAAATTGAGGAAATCGAGACCATCGACCGCAATGACGATGGAGAATTGATCGTATACATCAATTGGAAGAACGGCGACAGCACCGAGCATCCGGCGGAGACCGTGTACAAAAAGTGTCCCTATGCCATGCTCAAGTTCTATGAGCGCCGGCTTCGGTTTAGATCCAAGTAAAGCATTTCTTCAGCATTCTCAACCCAAAAAAACAATGGCTCTTGTCAAATCATGTGATTCTTAGGACGCAGCCATATCAAGCACGTGCTTGGGCAGGCAAAGCAGCCAAGCATGCCAATTGGCCAGAATAGCTCACGTCCAGCAATAAAAAAAATCCAATCGAAGGGCAAACGTGATTTTAGCCATGCATGATTGGGCAGTTTTTGCCTGATAACACGTGGTTGGATTTTAAGGCCAAAGAAAATGTTTCTGCTTCAAGCAATATTTTTTCCACTCTCCCTTTTCCTTGCTCGTGACTTAACCATCATTTTTAGTTTATTCTGCAAGATATAGCTTGCCGACATAACTCTCTCTCTTACTGAGCAAGTTCTATTAAAAAACATAGTCAGAAGGTGCTATCTTTTTTATTATTATTTGCTAGCCAAGTTATGAGCACATCATCGCCCAACTCTAGCGTGCTTCTCACAGTGGAGGAAAAACCTAATACGCGTAGCAGCGCACAATACACAGCCATAGCACCACGTACAAGTACATCCGGGCCCCAGCCAATAGCACCAGCCACCAATAGCCGTGCCGAAGGTGTGCCACTAACAGGCAGCGGCAGCACAAACCACAGCACAGGAGACAGCACCGAAGGATCAGAAGCAATGTCCAAGCGCAAACGCGGCAAAGAAACTGTAGAGCCAGGCTCGCCCGAGTGGCAGCGGATGCGGCGTGACAGCCACAAGGAGGTAGAAAGGCGTCGGCGAGAAGTGATCAACAATGGGATCGATCGGCTTGCAGAGTTGGTCCCTGGTGCCGAGAAGAACAAGGGCCGGATTATTGCACAGGCTGTCGAATACATTGCTCGGCTACGGGCCAACGAGGAGAAGAATATTGAGAAATGGACCATTGACAAGCTCTTGGCGGACCAGGCCATTTCGGAGCTTACCGGCAAAGTTGAGGAGCTAAAGTCTGAAAACAAGCGTTTGCGAGAACAGATCCATAGCTTGGGAGGCGAAGTTGAGGAGAGAGAGCCATCTGTGCCTAAAGAAAGCCATGAAACACATCAGGCTTCGGAAGAGAGCGAACTGATGCTGGAGGCCGTAGCGGCAGCTGCAGCGGTAGCAGCCAATTCAAACGAACAAGCAAATGACGCAGAGCCGTCAACGCGAAAGTCCAGACAGGCCAAAAACAAGAAGTAAGACCAAGTGCATTTGATTTTTTTATTGATAAATATGCCATTATTTTCTCTATGACATTTAAAAAGCTGGTTTCTCTATTAGATGAGGCCCTCTTCCTCCATGCGCTGTCTCATCAGCACGCCCATCTGCGCTGGGCTCTGCGAAACCAGCACGTTGGCCTTCTCCAGGGCCTTGATCTTGTCCTGAGCAGTGCCCTTGCCGCCAGCAATGATGGCGCCAGCATGGCCCATACGGCGACCAGGAGGAGCTGTTAGGCCGGCAATAAACGACACAACGGGCTTGGGCTTGTCGCGAGACAAGTTGTTCTGAATTAGGAACTCGGCAGCCTGCTCCTCAGCCGAACCGCCAATCTCGCCAATCATCACAATACCCTCGGTAGCCGGGTCCTCCAGGAAGATCTTGAGGCAGTCGATAAAGTTTGTGCCGTTGAAGGGGTCGCCACCAATGCCCACGCACAGGGTCTGTCCAAGCCCAGCTTGGGTGGTCTGGTTGACTGCCTCGTATGTCAGTGTTCCTGAGCGCGACACAATGCCAATTTTGCCACGCTTGTGGATGTGGCCTGGCATAATTCCAATCTTGCACGCGTCAGGCGCAATGATTCCTGGGCAGTTGGGACCAACCAGACGAGACTTGGACTGTGTCTTCAGCGCCTGCACGACCTTGACCATGTCCTTTTGCGGGATACCTTCGGTAATGGCGACGATAAGGCCAATTTCGTTCTCAATAGCTTCCAAAATGGCATCTGCCGCAAATGGCGGCGGCACGTAGATTGCCGTCGCGTCAGGGCTAGCCTGCGTCACAGCATCCTTTACTGAGCCAAATACAGGCTTTCCCAAGTGGGACTGGCCGGCCTTTTTGGGCGACACGCCGCCAACGACGTTGGTGCCATATTCGATTGCCTGCGAGGCATGGAACGTACCCTAAATAGAAGTAAAACAGATAAATGATTAGAGCAAGTTCCGAAAAAAAAAAAGAAAACTTTCCGAGTGCCTCCGATCTACGTGGTTTACGTTCCGCAATATCCCCTAAAAAGAATGCGGGTCTCTGGCTGGTGCTATTACCGTACCTGCTTCCCTGTAAAGCCTTGGATGAGGACACGGGTGTCCTTGTTGATTTTAAGGTTCTTTGCCGTGTCCTCGTAAGTCTGGCGAGCGGCCGAAGTTGCAAAACTGCGACGACTGGCTAAACTGCCAAAATGTAAACTTATTTAGTCTGAATTATACAAGATTACTCTAAATCAGACGAATTTGCTTGCAAGAATGAGCTTTCCGACTTACCAGTGCGCAGAGCGCGAGCAGAGATAGAGCCAAGCATATTGAGCTACAAAACAAACAGAATAAAAAAAGTTTTTTAGAAAGAGAAAAACGAATATCCGAGTGTACGGAACTCACATTTATATTTCTCCGATACACATTACAAATAGGCCAAAAAAAGAAGTTCAAGTAACGTAACGCTGCGCAGAAATAACTATTTAAAAAACTATTCGTTTGGTTCTGGCTTAGTTTCAGAGCTTGCATCGGGATGCATCTGCAACAGCTGCTTGTTATCGCCAAAACCGCTCCCAATCCGCGCTGGTTGCGACATGCTCATATCTGGCTGCGGTTGGAGCCACTGCATCTGTGACCGCTCCAGCTGATGGTAGTATGCCTGCCGCTGCTCTGGCGTAGATCCTGCTGCTTGCGAAAATCCTGCTGCTTCAGCCAGATGCTGGGCATAGTATTGCTGAAACGCTGGATCGTTGTATAGTCCGCTAGTCTGGTTTGGTTGCGGCTGCTGTGGCGGCTGAGGTTGCGATGGTTGCTGCTGTTGCTGCTGCTGCTGCTGCTGTGTTGGAGGCGGCGATTGCTGCGGTTGCGGTTGCGGTTGTTGTGGCAGCTGCGTAAACCCACTTGGGTGTGCAGATATCGGCTGAGGCGGGATCTCAGTTGGCATGGACGTGTGCTGAGCTGCTGCTGCTGACGTGTGGGCGGCAGACATGCCAGAATCATCTCTGGTAGCAGACTTTTTGCTGGCAAATTCCTCGCGTGGCACAACGTCAATAAGAAAGTCAAACATCTCACTTCTCTGTGCCGCATGCGACACGTCCTGGCGCTGCAGCGTGCGCCGCTTGTTCTCCTCAGCATTCATCCAAGCACGCTGAGTAATCTCCGTAATAAAGATCTCGCAAGCCTTGGAAAATAGAATAGGCGCTTCAGCACTGATCATCTGCACTTTGACGTCCGGATCCGACTTCATCACCTTTTTGATCCGCGCCAGAGGCAGCATATGCACTTTAAAGTCTGGCATATTGTCTTCGATGCTGCTCATATGTGCCTTCCAAAAATTGCTCTGAAACTGCAGAAGTGCTTCGTTCGAGTTTATCTGACCGCTGGAAAAGTTTGTTGGGATAGTGCTGGCACCAGGATACATGGGTGCCGGAGACTTGCGCTGAGCTGGTGGCACGTTCTGTGCTGCTGCCGCCACTGCCGCCACTGCCGTAGCCAGCGACTGTTCTGGGTATCCGCCATCCCCCAGATTAAACTTTCCTAAAGCAGATGGGTCGTGTAATGTTTGGTTCAGCTGTCTATCGCCGCCTTGGCCCTGCATCCCGCCATATTGCTCGTCTGCGTCGTTAGTGTTCTGCATCTCAATAGATTTACAATTCGATTGCTGAATTTAGCTGTGCTTTTGTTTCTTCAAATCCTTGCTGTATGTAAATATTATAAAACGAACTGCAACATAAAGGTTGGTTCAGTAATAATATTAAAAAAAAGACACGGTCGCACTAAGAAGAAAAAAAAAAAACAAGATAAAGCGCATATCGCGCGTCACTATTAAGGTCTGGGCTTAATTTTTTTTTTTGCTGTGATTATACTCCCCTCATCTGATCCATCTTTTTTATAATAGCATAGGAAAGTCGTTTAAATGCCTGCTGCCAAAATGCAAAATATAGCTACCGTGAAAATATACTATTATTCTTAACGTCACTTTTCCCATATTGTACTTGTTGTTGACTAGGATTGACCCATACCTATTTCCTGCTATGAAAAATCACCTGATGACAATGTGGATTTCTGGTAATACTATTGCTGTTCAACAGCAGGAAGACATTGATGGACTCTAGCCCATCATAAGCAAATGAGTCCAGTAGCCAATTAGTAGAATCCATGAAAGCTCATTTGCTTGTTGCCGTTGGGGTTTAGCTTTAGGCAAAAGACCAATTTGACCATAAGAGAATACAAGGAAGTGTTTTATAGAAAAAGTGCCCTTAGACAAACTTGGGCTTCCTTTAGACATTAAAGATTTAAAAGAAAATAATTATATATTTTCGTATGCAAAATATCTATCTTTTATAAACCCAAATTTAAAGGAAATTCAATGATGAACTAATAAATTCTCTTCCTTCTAATTTGTATACTTTAAATTAATGGCAAACTGGCTAAGATACACCAAGTTACAAGCTCTGGCTTTAGTAGTCTTGGCTTATATGTCAATTGTAAATGGCTATCCTATTCCTAAAGCTGATAGAGCTGGAATCAGTAATGATGCCGCTTTTCGAAACTTTATCATTGTGGTATCGTGTTGTGGAGCAGGAGGACTCATTTTTAATTGTGTCATTTTTATTATTGCATATAGATGTTGCTCTTATAAAAAGCACAAATATTCGGCTAGCATCCATACTACCACCACAACCACCACCACCACCAGTGCTACCAGTACTACCAGCAGCAGCGCCGCCACCACCACTACCACCAGCAGCAGAAACCCAGCTATTCCTTCTGGACTAACCGACGTTGTGAATAGGTCCAATGCTAACTTATCCAAAGCAAGGGACAACCATCGACTTGTACTTCAATATATTAATAATGCCATAAGTCAATTAGATACAGATACTGATGCAGCAATTAAACAATATGACAAAGCTGTGGAATACTGTAATAAACTCGCTGAATGTATTGGTGCTTCAAGCAGTCTATTCGAGCAGGCGCACAGCATCGTCGACGAGCTGGATAGCAGTTTAGGCAATAGTGATCAAGTTCAGGAATGTTTGCGCACTTGTGAACATAACACCGATGAAATAATTGAACTATCTACTAAAGCTCAGCGACAAAGAATGAATGCTGTAAATGACCATCCTAGCTTCTACTTTGCAAAGAATAAATGGTGAATTTTGTGATAGCGTTTTGGTAGATTAATAGCGTTTTGGTAGATTAATAGCGTTTTGATTTCAATAGCCGCAGCTTTCTTTTTGTTGCAAATTTAACAATTTTTTTTATTAAATACATGCGTGTTTTATTTAAGCCTGTGTAAAACTGAAATTTTTTAGATAAAAAAAATTCATAGTCCCCATACGTTACTTCCATCACATTGCCAAGGAAAACCCCCACCCCAAGATGGGCCCATTGGATCAATTCTTTGAACTAATATCTTAAATGATGAGCGTCAAATCCAGAAAATATGGCATTTTCTGGGAATGGAAAGCTTTGATTTTGCTTTGAGAGACAATTGTCTTGCTTAGCCGGGCTTTTTCGTTCCTAGAGAAAGCTTATGATTTGAAGAGTCGAGGGGGCCTCATGCACCACAAAAAACTAATGGTTTTTACTCCGACTTTTAATGCGCTTCTGATAGGATTAATGTTCCAGTACAAAATTTTGGCACATACAACAGGCTTATAGGGCCAAACTCAAATAGTCTGGAATTCTTTATATGCTAAGAGTATCAGCAAAATATAAATAATTCACTTGGGTATTGAGCGCTCACAGTCATTGCCAATATACAGGCGATCGTGGAGACAAGCTCTTCTACCCGCAGAATAATAAGTTTATTCTCATGTGTCTTTTTCAATAAAGTCTTGGTAGTCTAAAATAGCAGTTGCTGGATTTTTATGGGGCATAATAATCAAGAAGGCTGCTCGTCCTCATCGTCTTCGGGCGGAAGCGGATATAGCGCTAGAGGCTCCGTCATCTGCATCTCTGCTGCTTGCCGGGTTGCAGAATCAAATGCTGCTTGCGAGGGTACCGGGGTACTTGCATCATAGACGGGTTCAATAGCATCAACCGAAATATCAGGCATAATTGGTGCGCTTTCCGATCGTACCATCCGTTGCTTCTCGCTTTCAGAAGAGACAAAAGCATTGCCACGCTTGCTGGGAGCTTTGAACTGCTGTCGGTTCATTGCTGACTGCAGTTCCTGCTTCTGTCGTAGTTGCTGCTCGTGCTGGCGAACAATGTTATGGCTAGTTGTAGCAACTGTCTCTTTGATCTCATCAGCATTAAGCAATTCTACTGCAGTGTTGCCCTCGCCCAGCCATCCCGATACCCCAGAGACATCAGCACCTTCTAGCGGGAAATTCAGCAGCGCTGTTACCGCTCTACGAGTAGTTTCGGTCAACTCATGAATATCATTACTAGACAGTTGTCCCTGCCTGTTCTGATTGGTATCTACCGGCATAGATTGAGATCGGCTGGCATTTGGATCATTTGCAGAATCCACCCGAGATGCATCGCCTGCGTGGTAGCTAGCTATGCCAGTAGCAAACTGGGATACACTAGCTGAATCCACCGAGCTTTCAGATGTATCAGAAGAGCCCATTTCAGATGAATGTTGTAACCGTGAAAAGGGCGCTGTATGAGCCTTTTGTGAGCCTGATCCATAGCTTCCGCGATTTGAACAGTTTGCACTAGCACTGATAGCTTGATAAATGGCCGATGGATTGGTATATCGCGCTACCAGATCTTCTTCAGCAGAATTCAGCGCCTCAGGCGATCCCGCCAGCAGGGCACTGCTACCACTTGCGCTGTTGGTTCCGGTTATAGCATCGCCACTGCCTACGCTGATTGCCGGTGACGTTGCCAACCGTCCAGCAGCCGGCGACACTGCTGCACTACCAATAGTGTGATGAGAAGCCGGCTTGTTAAATGGCCAAGCAGCATGCAGCGAGTTCTGCGATCCTGGAGTACCTGGGGACCGACCAGCCATATATGATGACTCTGCTGCTGCAGGACTACGGTCACTGCCGCTATAAGCACGGATTCGGTTGCTGCTGCTTGATTCGAGCGATTGGTTCATCATGGATAGCAGCACCTCAGCATTGGACAGACTAGCTGTAGAGTTCATAAAGCGCAAATCTCCCGACAGGTTCTTAGTGTGCATGCTTGACTTGCGTGACCGGCTGGGAGAAGGCACTGCAGAGTTGGCTGCGCTGTTTGAGTTAACAAGCGCAGGCATCTCAGCAGCATTGATGCTAAGCGTACTGCGGTGTGATGGCACCGAGGGCGTGGCTGCACCGCGATCAGAGTCAGTCTGAGTAATGCTGGCCATATAGTCGATGGGTGTGCCAAGCTTGGCCTGATTGCGAGCTTCCAGGCGCTCCATGTTGCGGATAGTTGGTGCCAGCCACTCATCAGTCAGTAAATCAGCTGCTCGTGGGCGATCGGAAGGCTGGCGTGTAAAGCACCGGCGGATAAATCGCAAGCATTCGAGGCTAATGTTAGATGAATTTGGGAGTGGTGGGTCGCCTGAGACCACATGGTACATGATGGCCCACTCATTATCCAGATGGGCCCAGGGCGGATTGCCTGTAACCATTTCAACAACACAACAGCCCAGCGACCAGATGTCCTGAGCGCCCAAAAAACCTGGGCGCAATGCCTCTGCTGCACCACCTCCAGCCATGCGAGTGCCGCCCTGGCCGCTGCCTAAAATCACTTCTGGTGCCATATACATGGGCGTTCCAGTTAACGATGCACCTTCACGACCAGCACGCGTGCGACGGGTGGCAGCCAGCGAATGCTGGTTCAGCACTTTTGCTGCGCCAAAGTCCACCAGCTTAATATGCATGTTTTCATCTAGCAGTGTGTTGTCGCACTTTATATCGCGATGGCATATACCCGATTCATGCAGATATTGCATTCCACGCAACATTTGCACCACAAAAATGCGCGTTGTGTTTTCATCCAGGCGCCCTTGGTCCTTAACCAGCTGTGCCAAGCTGCCTCTGCTGCACAGCTCCATAAACAAGTACACCTTCTCGCGATGCACCTCAATTCCATAATATGTGACTATGTTGGGATGTTGCAACATCGACATCACCTCCATTTCGCGCACAATTTTGTTGCCCAAATCGCTGCGTCGTGCATCAGCACCCCGTTGAATCCCTGCACTAGCCAAGGGACGAGTTGGAAAGCGGATCTCTTTTACTGCCATCAGCTCACCTGTATCCAGATTGTAGCCAATATAAACAGCGCCAAATGCTCCGCCGCCAATGTATCTACCCATCTGCCATCGCAGCGTGATGTTGCTCGAGGATGCTGCTAACAGACGTAGGGTTTGGTCTTCGGGCAATGCGGTTACTTCCAATACCCGACCAATGCGGCATTCATCGCTCAAAAACTGATCGCGTAACGCGTCTACTTGCTGAGCATGTTCAAGCCGCTGCCGCTGCATCAGATGCGTGCGGAAATTTGCTCCTATTCCATCCAGCGATAGCAGCATGTTGGGCTCATCAAGCTGGGCCATCTCACGTCGCTTTTGCCGGTCTTTAACATTAAGGTCTTCGTTGCGATTGCCCAGCACGTCAAAGTGACTGATCATCAGGGTGACGCAGCCAGCAACTTGTGCTTTTAGCAGCTGCCAGTCTTCACGCGGCAACACTTGCAGGGTGTTGCTTTTGCCTGTAGACATAGTGAACTCCAGTGCTTGCATAGCCCATCGGAATGTACGTCGCTCGTTTGCCATACAGTCTTCAGCAATAAACGCACACCAGCCCACGCTCATATGCAGCAGTCCCAGTCGTATGTATCTCTCAGCCTTTAGGTCCAAAAACCGCGCTCCACGCGAGGACGTGTTAGATACAAAAGAAAATGCTTCCTGCACCTGCTCTAGCAAGTCACAGTTTGCACCCTGGCATACCACATCAGTATGCCGCCCGCTCTGCGGGTTTTCAGAACTCTGTCGACTACGCGCTTCGTAGAATCCGCGCTCGTGGTAGTCCAGGTGCAAGGTTCGCAGCATATCTGGCAACTGTGTTAGCGCTTCTAGCATCCGCGTTATACTGAACTTTAGCAGTGTCCATTCTCGCTGTATGTGTGGGTTATGTGCTCGATTCAGCTCATATACTTGAGCCACCGCCGCCTGCTTGCTCTTGCTACGATTGCGTCGCCGGCCCATATCCTCGATAACTCCACCACGAGCTGCTCCTTCCCATTCTGGCGAGTTGATAACACCAAGCTGTCGGTCATAGGGCTCCAGGGATGGGCGTAGTGCCAGTAGATGGGATCTATCCATATCTTCATCATCTATATTATCAACGATGCTAGTTGCAAGCCCGCCACGTTGACTATATCCGCTGGTCTCACTTGGCGTGCCCTCATTACCATTGTATCTAAGCCCTGTCTGGTACACTTCGTGTGTATGGCCATCATTATTGGCGCTATCTGCTTGGCTATTCGTTACAGCAGACGAGTGTCTTCTGATGTGGTACTTGCCACTTGGGCTGAGAAAGTCATGAAGAATCTCATCGGTCACGCCAGTATATGTCTGCCATGGCTGGCGTTCCTGTGCAATATTTAGCCGCTCCATCCAATGGCGGTATCGCTCCAGTCTATCCAACCCGGGTGCCACTAGTCGCATTTGCCCTGGACTTAGCTCCAGCTCTTGGTATGCAATTGTTCCGCCCTCAGGCCTCACTGTAGACCCAGTCCAGTTAAATTCTGCGTCAGTGCGAACGATCAACAAGTAGCAGTTTTTAAAACTTTCTGATTTCATCACATCGTCTACAATACATGCCGATAGCATTTCTTTTGCCAGGTGTGGATTATCCAGCAAGGCTTTGCTGCATATAATATACACTCCATGCGACTCCCACTCTCCGCCTGTATATATCAGCCCATGCTTGGTGTTTACCAGCTCAGCCAGCAGCAACAGCGGATCATCAAATGTATAGTCAGTTGCATTGGTCAGGGCATTTTGCAGTGTGCGCACCAGCCGCTGCGCCTTTAGAATGGGAGCACGAATATCCTGCAGCGTTTTGGTGATCCAACGGCCTAGATTGCGCGAGTCTATCGAATCATATCCTTCGGGTCCTTCTAGCTTCTGCGCTAATATCCTTATCCATAGCCGCATGCTACGTCGCACCTGCTGGCAATAGCGCCGAACCAACTCATAGTGTCCTCCGTCGATATCGCGAACAATTTCTAGCAAAAACGGCCATTGGTTTTCAAGGATTTCAAAGTCACGCACACCTATTGCTGAGCCTTTGACAATAACCAGCTTACGATGGACTAGTCTAAAATAAGTATGTAAGCAGCTACGCAGCGTGGTGTCGTATTCAGAGTCTAGCTGGACTTCAGGATTCCACTTTTCTGTGGGCTTGGCTAGCTGAATAAACGTTCGCTTAACGCGGCAGGCTACCGAGAGCGAATCGCGGATATCTTCAATAAGCTGATCAACTTGCACCTGTGGCAAATTGACCAGGTTTTCTGCACTTTGCAGCCGAATCTGCAGGCAAGTTTGCAGCAGTCGTGGCGGAAATAGCAGCAGATCTTGCATACGGCGGTTAGTTATTGGAAGCCCCATCTTTATAATCATGTCTGAGTTCTCAATCATATCGCTTCGTGCTGATATCATTGCTTGATCTAGCTCAGTAAGGATCTTTTGCTCAAAAATCATCTTCATTCCATTTTCCTTTAGCAGACGCTCAACAAACGGAGTATGCTGCACACGCTTTTTCACTGCATCGAGTGATGAAGAGCGAGAACTGCCTTCAGTTTCTGGGCATGTCGTGTTGTCGGCATGTTCGGTCTCTCTGGTAATGCCTGCAGTAGTGCTGCTATAAATGCCGGTGCTATCAGTGGCAAAAAGATTCAATTCGCGACTACCCGTCCATCGCTGAATCATCTTATATAGCAGCTCAATTCGCACAGATATATTTGTCCATGATGTAATAGCCGACAGTTTTTCCTGAAATAATTGCGATGTATAGCTGGGCTTGGCTTCACCCAGCGCATGTAGAGTTGGGTACATGCCCTCGACATAATCAAGTCGCCGCAGCAGCTTCTGCAGCTGTGCCAGGCACTGTGCACTGAAATCAGACTCTGGTGCGCTTTCATCTCCAGCTATATTGGCAACTACAGTATCAGCGCTAAACTCCATTACCCCTCGCAAAGTTGTGTCTACATGGTGGTTGCGTAACGACTCTAACGTCTGTTTTTCTTGCAGCGGAGTTCGGCCACGAATGGCTGCACGACAGCCTAGCCACAAATCTATATGAGCGTGCCTGCGGAGCAGCTTGCCTTCTTGCATTTGCAGCATTTCCTCCAAGCGCTTCGCATATTCGCTATCTGAAAGATTAAACAAGTATGATTCTGCTTGCGCTTTTAGCCGTTTTTTTTCGCCATCTACAACCTGACTGCACAGTGCCGATGTCAGCATTTGGTGCCATTCGGTGCGTTCTCGGCGCTCTTCATCGGTCAGCAAAACCGGTCCTTCAATAATGTCATCCGAATTGCTATCTGACCGACCTTCACTGGTCAATTCAGATGTACGTTTAGGCGCTTTAAGCAATGTAGGCATTGGCTCGGGTTCAATAGATATAGATGCAGTTCCCATAGCGGTAGGATCTAAAATCCGATGGACATTATGATGCCGTTTCGCGCCTTTTACATCAGATACTTGGCTGCCATTGCCATCAGCGTTAGCTACTTTTGCTGGCAATGCTGTACTTCCATCGCTGGCTTCTGCTGCATTAGATTTAGAATCGTTTTCTGAATACTTGTTAGCGTCAACCTCATCTAGACATACACTGTTGCGGAGCTGTGCTGGTATTTCCTCGATGCTTTGAGGTGTTTCTAGCGTATCATTATGCTCGTTGCTCCCCTGAGATAAAAGCTGAATATGCTGCAGTAATGCTGACTCGCTAACCACTGGAATTCCAAGAGCCAAGGCATCTGATCGGTGCTCTGCTGAGCAATTGTCTGGAATTACCACCATTGCTGCTGCTGCACAGTCGGATTTTTCAGTTGTCACGCGAGCACCGACCTGTTTCAATAGAGCTGTCAGCTTGCCCTGAGCCTGAAGCCGCCGTCGCAGCTCTTCGCCTCGAGCATCCGCTTTATCTATTTCATGTGCTTCCAATTCGCTAGAAGAGGTCGGATATCTGTAAAGATAAACCAATTTAGACCTCAACTCTGTCGGGTCTTCATTCTCAGTGTCCATTCTACAAAAAACACAATTTTTAGCAGCAAGGCATATGTTGAACAAGTCTTTGGATATATTCGTACGTTGACGAAGCGAAACAGGCGCAACAGGCGAATAGTGTTAAGTGCTTCAAAATATAAATTACAACACTATATTAGCAAGAGAAAAAAACATCAGCTTGTCAGTTTCCCAAGAGTTGTGTATAATGTTCATGTGACCAGATCATTATAGCTGGGCTTTAAGCATGCATCGTCGATGCGATGCGTGTGTTTTTCTTCTTCTTTCCAACTTTCTGTATCTTTTCTTTTTCTATCTGTTGAAATGCTTCGCTCTTTTACCAGGTTGCTTGATAGCAGCAGCAAAATTTTCCCTCGAAATGCCATAGCTTTGCAGCGACAGGTGCATGTCAGCGCTATTTGCCGCATAGATGAAGAGCCAGCCAATCCTTTACCTAGCGAAGAGACCAAAAAGACGCTTCCGCAAAAAGCATCGCATATTGTCCGTTCCATTCTGCATGGGTCCGAGCAGGTCAGGCAAGAGACAAAGTACACCTTGTCGAAGGTGCTGGCGCGTGGCAAGTATGTGCATGAGCTAGCCACACACCACGTAAAGCCCGGGTATATGGAGGAGTACAAGGCGGTGGTTAGCGAGCTGTATCCACTTATTGTGCGTCACCTCAGTCCAGGTGTCAAGCTGGTGGGAAGCTGGGAGACCGACATTGGAGCGCTGGATACGGCAGTGCATATTTGGGAATACAAAGGATATCCAGCACTGTCAACAGCATACTCCAGGTACCGCAGCGATCCTCAGTATCAGAAGCTACACCAGCAGATGCTGCAGCTGCTGCAGTCACGCAAGTCGCAGATCATGCTCGAGTTTCAGTTCTGGCCCACGCATCCGCCAGTAACCAAGGGTGGCGTTTATGAGCTACGCAGTTATATACTCAAGTCGGGAACACTGCTGGAGTGGGAACAAAACTGGCGGATAGGTGTAGAGTGCCGCAGGCACCATGAGGAGCCGATGGGTGCATGGTTTTCGCAGCTCGGCGATCTAAATCAGGTCCATCATTTATGGCAGTACTCCGACCTACAAGTACGCAAGGAAGTGCGTGAGGCTGCCTGGAGCGAGGATGGCTGGCCTGCAACAGTACTGAACACGGTTCCGCTTATTCAGCGGATGAGCTCGCGCATAATGCTGCCTATGTCATTCAGCTCCCTTAAATAAATGGCATTTTATTAGGCACTCTTTTGATATTACAAACACGAATGTTACTTGTTTGCAACGGATTCAGTATCTGGAAGGGCCTTCTTTGCCGCAGCAACCGCATCTCCTGCATCAGTGAGCTCAGGAACTTCCGTACCATCTTTCTTTGCTGCCAAGACCAAATTCTCTAGATCCTGCATAGCCTCACGAATCCGTCGCTCCATATAAGGGATCATCTGTAGCGTCTCTTCCAAGACCTCATTCTGCTTGCGAATATCGGCATCATCAACGCCCTCCTTTTGGCGCAGCTTGTCAATACGGTCTCGCTGTTGGTCTACTTCTAGAATATACACCTCGCGCTCACGAACCAGCCGCTTTACGGCTCCAGTCTTGATCTTGAGTGATTTTAATATAGGTGCTTGCAACGATGCTGCCATTTGAAAATATAAGAAAAACAACTATTTCATAGAAAAAAAAACATGGTTTCTTTTTGTTGATTTCTTGAATAAAATAAACATTGATGGTTATGGCTGTGCCACAATCTAAGTCATCTATTTCTTAGCCAAAATTGATTGTTAGCTTTTTAGTTAACTTGTAGGAATACTGGTAAAGGATGGCAGTTGCTTTTTCTTGTTCACTGCTCATATTAGGGCTTGAGCAGAACCAGTGATAAATAAAGCAGTAAAGCATCGTTTCGTTGAATCGGTGGAGTGCAGCAAGCTAATAAGCGATCCCGGCTCGGCTAAAACTTGACTGCTTTGCACAGGAATTTATCCGCATGCTTAATAGGATGGTGCTTAGTGTCACAGTCCAAGCAAAGACAACTAGATGTGTAGTGATTGTCTATTACACACATACGATGATTAGCGATTATTTTTTAAAAGGATACAAAGACAGAGATGTTTCGTTCCAACAACTGTACTGTGTCCAAGGCTATATTTTCAAGCAAATTCTGTTGGCACAAAAATGTTTGTTACTAATCCACAATTTCTATTGTAGCAATCAAATAAAATTTGACCTATTAAGAAAGTGGAGAGATTACCCTCCACTGGGTTGTTGCTGCTATACAGAAAGCCCGAAAAACAAAAGTTTTTTATCCGCAATTATATCTTGGCATTTATTTTCTGTAGAAAAACATATGTTCGTTCCATAGACATTACATTTATATTGGATTGCAGGGGAATCGAAATGAAAGTTTGGAATTTGTTTCAGCTGCATAAAACAAGATTGTTACTTTTTTTTTTTTTATAAAAAAAGATTAGCATAAAATACAAAGCCTATTAATGGAATTGCAAGAAGCAGCATGTTAATTATAACATATGTCTCAAATGTGAACGTGAATGCTGACGTTTAGCGATGACTACAAGAATGACATTTGTCAGCAAAAAAAAGCATTTAGCCTATAGCACACAAAAGAGATAAAAGATACTGCAAAGTATGTATTTATGATAATATTTGAAACCATAAAGGTGCTCGGTGATATTCGGAGCACTTACGAATTATTGGCTTACTAGTCAGCTTCAATTCTCAAAAGAATTAGTAAATTTCGAGAAAAATCTCAATTATTATTGCTGCAGATTCAGACTATCTGCAGTTTTATTGGCAATTATATAGTGTTTATTACAAGGACAAAACCGTAAAACGATTTATAGAAAGCCTCTAGTATTTAGTTACCCGCATGTTTAAATAGAGATTGGTAACTGTATGCTTGGATCTCTGCATTTATTTCTATATATTGGTCCGTAAGCGCTGTATCTCATAACGTCGGTCTGAGAGCTTTCCTAAAAAGTCTGACGCTAACCTACTTCTGGTCACATAAATCACTTTAGACAATACAGAGTGAGCAAGTATACAGCATTGGGTTCTTTATAATATCTGTTTAAGCGTCAATTACCGATCTAATTTTCATTTTTAATTAGGCCTCGTTTGCTATCACAAACTCTTCCGCTATTTTATTTGCAGCTTTTCGATAATCACTTACTGAACTCGATAAGATGGCCCAATGTATGAGTTTTATTACAATGCTGCTTTAAGATTTGCTGATGATAAAGCTTTGTTCTGCAGGCTGTATCATTACTACAGGTAACGCAAAGTATGATAATTCACTTACAGGATTATGTAATTTCGACCTTCAGATCAATGGCGACAACTGGAGCTACCATTGTGCTAAAGAGCTGATCCCTACTGATACAGATGTAATTACACGTTCAGATAGTGATAAGTCTATTTTAATAGTCATTAATAGTGGCCAAAAGATTGGCGGCTATTATAGAGATAGGAATAGGGCAAATACCATTAACGGGGGATGGGCTTCAAATCGGGAGAAAACTGTACAATGCAGTGCCAATTAGGTGCTTGCTGGACAGTTTGTCCTACTATTTACCATACATTAAGTACAAATTGGTGCTAACAAACTATCTGAGATGCCTACCATCAAGGAAACGGTTATTTGTGATTAAAAAAGTATTTCTTATAGTTTATTTTTTAGGCTTTATACTTTATTATCAGTAGTATTATGCTGATTTATCTTGAACTTGGTAAGATAATACTATAACTCAATTATAAGAGGGTAAGAGAATAACCTTTAGAAAACTGCTACAAACTCCACGTCCTCCCTCTCTCAGATGACTAGGCGTTGCCTATATATATGTATTGCATCTGCTACGGACATATTCACTATTCTAGCAGGTTCTGGAATAGTGGCTTGGTTCAGGCTACTGATGTAATAAAACATCACAATACATCGATTCGCTCTAATTGCATTGTCACAAGTAGTATACTTGACTTATGTCACAGAGCCACAATTGCCTATATAGGCAAAGTATTTAAAGCATACCATAAATTATATTATTTCAAAACTACAAGTTTGTAATCAGAATTTCCTGTGTCAGAAAGAGAAAATCCAGAATTAATCTTTGCATTTTGACATTTGACAACTACTTGAGTGTCAATCATTAAACTATATACATCACACATCTTGTTTCTGGGTAACAATAATTTTTCAGGTAAAACCAGCAGTGCTAGTATGGCTAAAACATATATGTAAACGTTCACTTGTCAGAATATCTCGCGTTTTTTACTTTCAGAATTTGTTAATTATCAGAAACGTTTTTATTATTTTATTTGAAACTCGATTATAACCATTTACTCTATTAAGCAAGATGGTCAAATGTATAAATCCCATTGGATTATTCGTTTAACTTTTGCTGATGATAAAACTTTGCTCCGCAAGCTGCATTACTATAACAGGCCTAGCATCATGTGGTAATTCCCTTAGAGGATCTGGCTATTAGAATCACCATATCAGTGATGAAGGAAATTGGGATTACCACTGCGCTAAGGAGTTGTTCCCGATTGCCAAAGATGGAATTGGGTGTCAGATGGGGGATAAAATTATTGTAGTAATTATTGAAAATGGCCAAAAGACTGGCAAATATTATACAAATGGTGATAGAACTAATTCTATTAATGGGCTGTGGACGTCAAAAGCAAATGATAACTGTGTATTACAGTATTTATTTGGTGCTTGTTAGTCGGTTCATGGTGCTGCCTACATTGTTACATGCAAAAGTTAGTGCCAGATCCTTGCTACCAAATAATCTGTTGTTTTCTTAATTAGTCAATTTTGTTAGTATAATTGACTTGAACATCACAGAGCCACAGCTATCTGTACATTGGTACTGGCAAGTTTACCTTTCCATTATCAATGCCTGCATATTAACCACAGACCAAAGTTTTAAAGATTACTGTAATTTATACTACCCCAAAGCTACAAGCTTGAAGCCAGAGAAAATATTCAGAATGACAAATAAAATTCCAGAAGCTACTATTTATGTTTAGATATTTGACAACCATGTAAATACCAAACACCAAAGCAGATATAATGCGTAGCGTTATTTCTGAATATCAATTCCATAATCCGTCTTTGAGTACAAATTTTTCAACTGCACTATTATAATACCTATTCAAGACCTCATTTTTCTTATTATTTTTTCCTCAGCTATTTGCTACTATAAATATTTAAAGTAATTCATCGATAGCCGTTTTTTCTACTAAACAGGATGGCCGCATGTATAAATCTTATGGGAATTTTAATTCTTCAGACTTTTCTGATGATAACATTTTGTTCTGCAGGTTGTACTACGATAAAAGGAGCAGTATTATGCGGAACTTTTAAGCCAGAATATTGTCATTGGAGCATCGAAATTAATGATGAAGGGAAATGGAATTATCATTGTGTAATGGAAGTTCCTATTACAGAAAGGGGCGTTACTTGTACAGAAGGGGATAGATCCCTTGTAGTAGAGATTGATGATGACCAAAAAATCAGTGGATCCTATAAAGATAGCGAAAGGACATCATCCATTAGTGGGTCGTGGACGTCGGTAGAAGGAGATATCTGTACGAAGGTGTGTGATTTAAGTACTTGCCGGGCGGCTTGTAATGCGAACTATACCGTTACAAGCGAAAACTGGTGCTAACAGAGCTGATATGCTTGCCGCCTCATATACTGCCATACAGAATTATAATTTTTGGATTATTTTGTACTAAGATGCTATTAATGTAATTGACTTGCATGCCACATATCAGTAGTTACCTACATGTCAATTTTTTCCGTTTTCACATATGCTGGTATCTTGAAATTTCAGGGTGTTACAGGCTCTATACTATTGCTGATGATGACTAAATTATATCAGGCTGATGATTCAATAATTCTCCCCCATTGTGCCCAGGATTGGCATTAAAGCACGCCATCGCTTGTTAACATTGTTATTTTTCGTTCTGATTGGCTACAGCAAAAAGGCATCCGTTTTTTAATCCGCTATATCCGCATTGGATTGGGGGGGGGAAGTGTGAAAAATAAAGAGTGGACAATTTGGAACTTACTTTCTGTTAGCATAAAAAGACCTTTTTTCCTCTTCTCTTTTTGTTATCATCAGCACAACAAAATTTTTCCTTCTTATATAAAAAATGTCGAACGAAGCAAGCACGGGGAATGGATATCGGCTGGCTACTGAGCTAGTCCATATAGATAGCGATGTAGTAAAAGACAACTATAATGCTGCATCCGTACCTATCTACCAAACAGCCACTTTCAAGCAGACAGAGGCAGGTGGATCAGGAAGCGAATATGATTATTCGCGCTCGGGCAACCCCACCAGAACAGCCGTGGAAGCACATATGGCCAAGATCATGAGAGCTGAACGGGCATTTGTCGTGACCACCGGAATGACCGCACTGGACGTGATCCTACGGTTAGTCAAGACCGGCCAGGAAATCATCGCCGGAGACGATCTCTACGGCGGAACCAACCGGCTCCTGACATACGTGTCGCAGTACAACGGCGTAAAAGTACATAATGTGGATACAACCAACGTGGACCGGGTTGTGGAGCGGCTCGACGCCGTGAAGACCCGGCTGGTATTGCTAGAATCGCCTACCAATCCTTTGATCAAGATAGCTGATCTTCGGACGATTTCACGTCGAGTACATGAGCAGTGTCCCGACGCCTTGGTGGTGGTGGATAATACGATGATGTCTCCTTATCTCCAAAACACATTGGACCTGGGTGCTGACATCGAATACCACTCAGGGACCAAGTACCTGTCGGGTCATCATGATCTGATGGCTGGTGTCATTGGCTGTCGCTCAGCAAGCGTGGGTGAACAGCTATACTTTGTTATCAACGCGAGCGGGTCAGGGCTTGGTCCCTTCGACAGCTGGCTACTGTTGCGTGGTGTCAAGACGCTGGGCATCCGTATGGAAAAGCAACAGAGTAATGCAGAGCAAATAGCCGAGTTTTTGGAGGCGCAGGGGCTCAAGGTGCGCTATCCAGGCCTCAAATCACACCCGCAGTACGAATTACATCAGCAGTTGGCTTCGGGATCAGGCGCCGTGTTGAGCTTCGAAACTGGTGACGTGGGCTTGTCTGAGCGTATTGTTGAGAGTGCTCGGCTGTGGGGTATCTCTGTGAGTTTTGGCTGCGTTAACTCGTTGATTTCAATGCCCTGCAAGATGTCGCATGCATCGATTCCTGCAGAGGTTCGTAAGCAGCGTCGTTTACCTGAAGACTTGATCCGGTTGTGCGTGGGCATTGAGGATCCGAGGGATCTCATCGATGATCTGGCTCAGGCTCTCAAAAAGGCTGGTGTAGATGTGAAACATTAATTAAATTTGTAATAAAAAGATAAGCTATTGCGTTTTACGATGCTTGATGGTAAGACAGTTGATGTCCAGGTACGTGCAAATAGTGTCAATGACTTCCAGAGCGAAATGGGCATACTGTGCACCTGTGTAGACTAAGCAGGCCCAGATCAGCGCTACCTCGCTGGAGCCATCAAATATTTTGGTCATACCCAGACGCGGTGCCAGAGCGTTAGCTGTGCCCAGGAAAATAGGCACATGCATGCGGTTGAGCTTGGGGAAGGGCGCGCCTGTGACATGCGCGACAATAACGCGTCCAACAATATACGAGAAGGCAAAGCCCACAAAGCCTAAAAACAGCACCAGATGGTTGCTAAGGATTTCTGGCGACTCCCACAGCCACACGACTACGCTGCTGATCGATACAGTAAACGGCACGGCATCAGCAAATGCAGCTGCCACACTGAGCCGCTGCTCGCGACGCGCACGGGCAATGTTCTGCATGCTCGTGTATATGGTCGGAACTAGTGCCACGCCCATCCCCACCACTACAGCCTGAGCCAGCGTCAGCACTGGGAGTTGCGCAGCCAGCGATGCCGGCAGCAGCTGCATCAAATCGGTGGCCCAGAACGCCGGCCCCCATATGCCTGTTGCCAGAGCAGCCAGCGTAAAGCACAGAATTCCTTCCACAGGCCCCGAAAAGTATCCCAAAAACAAAACATGCGTATGGTACTCTTCCATCGTTGACATATAAAAGTTGGTCAGTGCGAAAAACACCAGCGAAACCGTCCACCATGTCTCGCCCAGCTGGCAAACCGATGCGTACAGCAGCATAATCAGCGTCACCACCAGGGAGTCGCACCCATGGTCAAATAGCTCGCCCAATGGGCTGGCCGTGCCCGTGCGCCGTGCCTGCTTCCCGTCTACCGCGTCAAACGATCCATAGATCCATACGCATGCTGCATACGCAAAATACACCCATCTTGGGCATTCTTCGTTCAAGTTTGCTGCGTATATTTGGTTCAATCCCATCGCCACTATCACATGGAGTGCGCCCAGAAGCGTTACCATGTTGGCTGCCATCGACAATGGGAATATCTGCACTAACTGGTTCCAGTACCCTGCCAGCACATATTTACTAATAAGCGACTTGTCGATGGCCTGGTACTTGTACTTTTTCAAATTAGGCAAATAGTTTTGCGGAATGTACGGCGCCATTTTTATAAGCAGAAGAAAAAATGGTTTAAATACGAAGCAGAAGAAAGAAAGTAATGTATGGCTTAAAGTACCCAATGCAACCAGATTTTTTATTTTATTTTGGGGAAGAGAGAAAACGTGAACATCAACAGTTTCTGGTCATCTCCTTTGGGTGTGACTATAGTGCTGGTATTCATACATTTAGCTTTTCAAAAGGAAAGCATTTTGCCTGTCCTCAATCAGCTTTGCTTGCTTGCAATAATTCCATCTCAAAGTTGTTGCAGTCGTGTGCTTTGCACGTGATGTGCCCACATGTTGGAATCTGTTGATTCAGCTGCAATAAATTTATGGCTATATGCAAAGGGATGAATTGGGCTATAGTTTTGGCAAATGGTTAGGTTTAAAAACAGATACGTGTGTTTTGAAATAGAGCTTACATCGGCAGATCCAGCAGCCAAAAAGGCTGCAGGCTCAGTGACACCCAGAACCGTCAACAACATTATTCGTGAAAGCATCAAGCAAAACTTTGGTGATTTAGGAGCAGGCTTACTTCTCTCTGGACTACAAGGTAAAAAAAAGGGACAAAATGCTTATATATGTACCGAAAAAAGATCACCCTATAGGTCCGACTAATAATCCCACTTTTTGTAGTAAAGTATTTTAGTTCACATACATGGCTAGGTATAGTCAAGGTTCCTCGAGATCATTGCAAAATGGTATTAACGGCTTTAACGCTGGTAAACCGAGTAAACAAACAGCCATGTTCGGTACGGGTCCGCCATGTATCAGGTACGATTAAAAAATGCCAACGAGCAGCCATTCGCGTTGACCGAGAGCTGATCATTTCATGGCACCAACAGGCTTCTCAAGATGGTTCTCTTAACCAATTACTCAAAGACTCGGAATCACAAATAACCGCATTAGAAATATAAGCTTTTGTTATTCTGAAAAACTTGAATCGTCATCTATAAGGACAATATATTTTGCATAACAGCATCGCTGTGAAGAACAATCAGGGTGGCTGCATCCACGAAACCACGGTTCCTTGCTTTCCAATGGATCTTCGGGCAAAAACCGACCTGCAGAATATGGAGAACGTAACCCCAGCTCAACAAACATTTCGGATACATGGCCCTCAAGCATCACCATATATTGCTCATCGGTCAACGGTGTAGCTGCTGCAATGGTTGCTGAAGCTGGCTGCCGAAGCTGAGGCGGCTTTAGCATCCTATTATTATCATCAAAGTACAGGCTGTTGTGGTTATTTATGTTGAAAAGAGGAAGGCTTTGGGAGCGGCGATGACGTGTAAAGCATGCTGGGTGGCGTTGTAGAGGTGTATGGGGGCTGGGAGCATGTAGCTCATATGCTGGTGGTGCTATCAGGGTGTTCCCAGAAAGTGACAGAGGCCGTGGCCTATATGAGGCTTTTTTGATAATGCTATCGTGGGAATGTGGCTCTTTGGAGACGGGTAAGCGATGTCGTCGTTTAGAGCGACGCTTTCTACCCATATCCGTATCTGCAGGGTCTTTGGGTTTCTTCTTCTTTTTATTCGGATCTCGTTTACGTCGTATCCGCCTATCACCCCCTGCAGTGTCATCGCTCAGCGTGCCGTCAATTCGCCGCTCTAAGGGCTTGCCCATCTGATGGTTTACCTGGAGAGCACGCTCACTCACGTAATCCTCTGACTTGGCGGTACGGCTGCTTCGATGGGACGGACCAGTCGATGTACGTGAACGAGGAGCAGCTTCGTGTTCAGGCAAGGGCTGCTGAATACCAAAAACTGAAGCTGTGGTTACTTCCGGAGCATTCGCTGAAGCTACATCTTCATCCTGCCATGCCAGCGATAGCGAGCCTACCCAGTTAACTCCCAAGCTCCATGCCCTTCCTAAAGTTTGCTGCAACCCCAAGGATATCTCCACGTTATCATCTAAAGCCGATTCAAATGCTGTTTGTGCTTGGCGACCAGCTTCCTCGGAAGCAAGCACTTGCTTTTTATGTGTCATAACTACATCCAGATGGTGCAGACTTCCAAGACTTGTGCTTGGTGCTGCTGGTGGAGACCATAGCGTGTTTACTCGGTTGGAGCGTCTGCCAGCAGTAGCGTCCCAGCTACTCGGCGCAGGTTGCATTTCGAATAAAAAAGGAGGGGTGGGCAAATTCTGCCCTTCTTAACTTTCAACAATAAACTATTAAGAAATAAGGCACTACAAGCTTTCAAGATTTTCTGGTGATTGTTTCATTTCACGTGGTCTTGCTTATTTATTTTGTAGATTAAGAGCTATTTAATCTGACCGCGTTCACGTAATTCCATTTCTTCCTCATTCGACAGTGTCCAAAGACGATTGATTTTGCCAAAATACCAACGACGCAATCCCGAAAAGCAATGCTCACGTTCACCAAAATCCAAATATAATACCATATAAGTACCGGCGGCCAGCATGGTCATATAGTTTATGGCTTGCAGGCGACGAGAAAATTTTGATGGTGGTCGGTAAGCTAGTCGATCTAGACGTCGCCGGTATTTTTCCTCCAGTCGTGCATCGTCAAAAAGCCCCTGTCGATGCAATGGCCGACTAACTATTTCAGGCTCTTTGGGATTCTCCACCGCCATTCTCTATAGTCAAAAAAAAATATACATAAAGTTATGGATATCCTCCACCTTTTTAGATTGCAATAAATTGGATTGAGAATTTAATGCAGTGCTTATGCAGTGAGCACGTGAATTAGGTACTGGAGTATGAAAGATAGAAAAAGGTTGATTTGCCGAATCTTCTCCGCTTTGGCTTTTTTTTTCTCAGGTTCTTTTGTCATCCCCAGATTTCATTGCATTATTTTCCTAGTCTTACACAAAATAAGCAGACCGAGCTTCTGGAATCAAACAGACCAAAAAAGAAAACGATAAAGAAAAAAAGGCCCCTTTTTTGTTTTTTGTTTTCACTTGCTCTTTTTTTTTAATATATTTCTCCAATCATGATGGATAAACAGGTATCACCAGAGCGAATCTCAAAATCACCGAGCTATCGCGGTAGTCCACAAAAAATAGCCATTTCAATGGCTCGTGGACTACGACGCACGCTCTCCGGCAGCCCTTTCGGAGCTAAAAGTGCGCCCAACCGATACCCCCTGACTTTAGAGCAGCCCGCCATCGCCCCATCTCCTCTCTCGTTTAAAATCACACCGGCATCCTCATCCTCTGACAAAAGCCCGCCAAGCATGGCCAAGTCATCCTCAGCAAAAACCAGCCCGCGGGCATTCCTTGATGTGTTAAGTCAGGCAGGCAAAAAGATAAGTCGCACTGCGTCTAGATCATGGACAAGCAGCAGCTCTAGTTCCCAAGCATCATCACGACAAGAAACGCCAAAAATTCTGGACGAAGCCGCACACACACAACATGTGCAAGAAGTGGTATCGGGGTATTTAGAGTTGAAAGACCGGCAAAATCACGGCTTCATAGACGTGTCACAGAAGCAGCGGGGACATTTGGGCATGGGGCCCAAACGAGTAGCTAAATGCGAGGTCTACTATGAGATGTATGGAAGTGGGCCCCGGCGGCTATTTTTGGTGATGGGAATGATGGGATGCACGCAGTATTGGCGACTGCAAACGCGGTATTTTGCGGAGCTAGGCGACTACACGATATGCGTATTTGATAACCGAGGCAGTGGACGGTCAACGGTGGCGCCCGGGCCATACCGGATCACGCAGCTGGCACGCGACGCGGCACGCGTGCTGGATCATGTGGGGTGGCAAGACAATATCCATATGGTGGGGATTTCCCTAGGAGGAATGATCGCACAGGAGCTACTGCTGATGGACAAAGAGCGCCCGCAGTTTGTCTCTGTCATACTGGTCGATACTTGGCATAGTGCCACACTGGCTGTGCCTACTGTTAAGGAAGTCCGCTTTGCCTTTGCCGGCATGGCTGCCCTAGGCGACGATCCCAGGCACCTTCTCGATCTGGTATTTTCTCGCTCCTGGATCCACTCGCCCTTCCGCTGCCCTCGCCCCAATGCCCCCGTAGTATCTAATCGTGACGTCATGTCGGAGTTGTTTCGGGCAATCCGAGTGGAACTTACGAATAAGCCAGAGCCCCCAATAGATAAGTTGGAAAGCTCGCAGGTATTGCCAGTTGATAATGCAGGGCTAGAGAAACCACCCAGTCGTACGAGCCAGCATAGTAGTCCGGGGCCCGAGCCAGTATTGCTCCATGCGCAAACAGACCCCGCTAATAATCTGACCCCGCTAAATGATTTGGCTCCATCAAATGACCTGGCTCCATCAAATGACCCAACCCTGGCAAAGCGTCAAGTATCTGGAGATATCCATCAGTTCATGGCCTGCCTGGGCCATCGCCTCAGTTCGCAACGGGTGCGACAGATCCGCTCACTCAACCCACAAACACGCTTTCTGGTGATTCATGGTGAGAAAGATCGGGTAATTCGACCGCTATGTGGCCGAGCCTTAGCCAAGCTTCTCGAATGCCCCATCATCTGGATCCGTCGCTCTGGCCATATGCCTCCCATAGACGCACATTGCACGTTTAATCTCCTTGTTCGCGCCTTTACGCGCAACGAACAATGGCTAAATGATTTGCCTGATCGCTCGGCTTTAATTCCGGCTGCATCCTGGGATGAACAGCTTCTTGTACGTCGTTGGATTGCTGAGGCTTGTCCTGGTGATATTGATCTCAAGCTGGATTCCAATGACGACGAGGCAGCTCGCTTATCTTGTTCCCCCGAATCTCCCGAGGAGAACGAACAAAACATGGGATCGCGTCGCAAATCTAGAGTTGCCAACATTAGGCCTGTTGGCTCTTTGTCTCGCGAGCTGTTTTTTGTCGATGAAAATGCAGACAGTGTTCCTGGCCGTATTATTCCTGCCAGTAACAACGATACAGCTACCGACTCTTATCTCCCCACCCCATCGTCTACGTTTAGCTCATCTGTTACGTTTAAATCGTCTTTATCTAACCAAAAGCGTACTCGTGAGCTACTTATTTATGGTGCTTTACTGGATGCTCCGTTGCGTATCCGCCGCTATCCTTTCTCTGTTTCATAATTTCAAACTTTGTACATACATTCAAATAACCAAGAAAACGCTTATTTATTATGAAAATGGTAACTATATCAGTTGTTTTTTTTTGTTCCTTTACATAGGCGGATGATGGTGATAAGGAGGCTGCTGCCGATATGTTGGATACATTGGAGGATTTGTTCCAGTAGGCTGTTGCTGTTGCTGTTGCTGTTGCTGCTGCTGCTGCTGCCGAGGTGACATTGGATAGTAGTGTCCAGCTGGTGGTTGCATCTGCTGATTCGGAGGATATGTTCGCGGTGGCTGTTCAAAGCGGTGTTGTGACTCAGTGTACACCGGTTGCGACGATGCATCCTGAGGATACTGTGCATGCCTGGCTTGTGCTGGTGGTGGGTACCCTGCATACACTGACGCCGACCTTGAAGTGAATGGTGCTACGGATGGATGCGGTAGCGGTGGTGCAGATGGCTTGCGCTGGCGCATACTCTGCTGCTGGGGATGATGGCTGGATCCAGTCATAGGAACAGGCGATATTACTCGAACACTACGCGAGTATGCATTGGTAGGGTCCACTGATGATGGCCGTGAAAGAGAACGGAGTTGACCAGATGGCGATACTGGTGAAAATGCACTACTGGGTCCACGCATTGGCTGGGATACAGTAATGGGCGGCAGTGGATCTGATGGTCGGTGCATTGTGCTTGCACGGGGCTGTGGGTACGCCAATCTATGCCGCTGCTGTTGCTGTTGAGGCTGTTGAGGCTGCTCTGTATGAGGTGAAGCGCGACTACCCATCATCGATGCCAACGCCAATGCCGCAATGCCAGTAGCATCATCTTCCTGGTTTTGCTGCTGCTGCTGTGGTGGCTCATTTGCAAACCAATCTTCAGGTTTGGTCTCAGTTGGCTCGTCATTAAGAAGTGCGTTGATTTTGGTTACACTGACTTTGCGCGGCTCTTCTGCCTCCACTGACGAAGCTTGCTGCTGCTGACTTTGTTGACGATGCCCTGAAAACCGCAGGTTGCTGCCAGAACTTTCGGTTAGATTTGAAATATGCAATGCGCTCAACGATCCGCGGTGGGCCGCTGATTGTTGTTGAGTTACACCAGCTGGCGGTGCTGGCGATGACGAAAATCGCGGCAAACCCTCCACAGGCGGCGGTGTAGGCTGTGAAAGTGGAGTATTGGAATCATCACGAATAACACTGCCTATACGCTGTTGCTGCTGTTGTTGCTGGTCAGCCATTTCAACATTACCAGGTATTTGCGGCAGTGAGTACTGGTATGAGGAAGGAGATGGTCTCTGCTGCGCCTGTCCGGTATATGGCGGTGGCAGGCTATGGCGTGCTGAAGACTGCGATTGCTGAGCCCATACTTGTTGTCCATGAGGCTGTTGCTGGCCATGAGGCTGCTGAGCCCGCCGCTGGACTGTTGCTGGCGGGGGTCGAGCATAAACCACTGCCCGTCCACCATCAATGCCCATAGTAGGAAAGTTCGCCATACTTGTTGGTGCTGCACCAGGCATAGCTACTGTTGATGTACCTGCTCCTTGCACTAACGGTACTCCATCATGCTCTATCGTCTCACCTCGTGGACTCTTTGCTGCTGCCGCCGCCGCCGCTGCTGCTGCCAATTCTGTCTTACGCTTACGCCCACGCTTCTCTTTACGCACACCACTGTCTTCTTTAGTTGTTGTGCTTCCCGCTGAATTAGCTGTTGTCGTAGTGGAGGCACTGGGAGCAGCTGGCTGAAATGGTACCATTGGTGGCAAAGTACCTGCAGCACGGTTACGCTCATACTCAACAATAACTGCATCCAAGCCCAGCTTCTCGCGGTTTGCTCGGAAATAGTTCCGCACTTGAGTGCCAGTTTTGGATCCAATAGCCTCAGCTAGGCGCTGCCAGTTCTGACCTAGCCGTACCACATAGTGCATAAATGCTGATCGCTCGTGGACAGACCAGTACGACGAATACCCGCTTTTTTTAGCTGTTGCTGCGCCTGGCACTGGCGAATGCGGCGATGTCCGCCCTGACACATTGTTCACTGCTGATGGAGTCGATGATAGCGGGCCACCTGCGCTCAATGACTGATCATTAGCAGTTTTGGGCGGCAAAACTAGCGATGCAATTGGAGTCACCCGCGGATTCAGTTGTTCTGGACGCACTTGCGGAATCTCTGACCCACGCCGAGGCGCTCCCGGCAAAACCGGCGTTGTTGGGTGGCTCCGCTCCAATGCCGCTAATTCCTCAGCCAACTGCGTTGCTAACGGCATCTCATCATCGTCCTCGCTTGAGCTTGATTCAGCAGGCTGCTGCTTAGGTCCTGATTCACTTCGATCAGTAGTTTGGGACTTTTCCTGCACAGACAGTGTCAGACCTGCAGCACTCGACTGGCTGCGGTTTACTGGTGGTAGAACCAGCGAATCAACATTTGGCTGTCGTGAATCACTACTTGCTTTGGCCGATGCTGGTGCTGCCGGCAAACTCGCTTGCACGCCATTGCCGATGATTTCGCTAATTAGCGTGCCTGCTGGCGTTCGGTAGTGGTAGTAAAAATAGCGGCATTGTGCAGTTGTCTTGGATGGCATTAGCGATGCAACTTGCGCAAAGTCAGCCCCAAGCTTATGGAACCCCCGCAGAACCCGTCGCCGGTCATCGCGCGCCCATGCTGCTGCTCCCACTAATACTGTGTCTTGTGTCCCGGCCTCTGCATTAACCTGTGCCTCCAGCTGCTGCTGGTGCTGCTGCACACTTTGAGTAGGGCCACTAGTAGACTGTAACCCCTGCTGTCCTGGCAGCCCAGAGACTGGCGATGTCAGCGAATTGGTTGCCGATAAACACATCATAAGTGTTTCGTGCGAGCTGATTGGTCGCTGCAAAGCCTCGGGCTCTGCAGCAACAAACCGGTCCAATGCTGATTCTTGCGGCGGGCTGCCGGCCTGTGCCCGTGCAGACCACTCGCCAGCACTCTGCGGCGTTATTGAGCGCTGCCTTGCTAACATCAATGATCCTTCTGCATCATCTGCACCATCCGCATTGGCAACATCATCTGGCTCTAATACCGCTGTCAGCATAGCACCAAACCGCGACTGGCTACGACGTGACACAATCCGTGGGCGGCTACGCTCTTGTGCTGCTGCTTGGCCATGATCAGCAACCACACCGCTAATTTCAACAATCTCCTCTTCATCCTCGCCATAAGCCGAGATTAATGAGGAACGACGCCGGCCTCGGCGACCCACTTGAGCCGAATCAGACTCTGAATCGCTGGCATATACGCCATTGGTTTGCTCCAATTCACGTGTGCGCCGGGTGCGCACAATGCTGCCGCCCATCGCATAGGCATTGAGCTCAGAAGTCTGTCGTGAGCGGCGACGAGGCTCCCAGTGCGTGTCCTCAACCAATTCGCCCTCCTCTTCATCATCTTCCTCTTCATCACTAGCTGGATGCACATTACTAGAGCTAACAGCCTCGTCGCGACGTACTCGTGTGCTAACTGATGACAATTGCACGCCTGGTGGAAGAGACATTGCGTCAGATGTCTCGTCATTCTGCTGACGATGCTTGTCAGAGGGACCCAGGGTGTTAGATCGGCTAAATCCTGGTAGCGATTTGGCAGGTGACGTGGCTCCATCTGCATCATCTTCAAGATCCTCATCATCATCTGCTAGCAGTGGTGTGGTTTCGATTGACGGCGAAACAAGTACTGGGCCCTTGTCAGCTCCAGTAACATTATCGTCCAGATTCAACAAGCTACCTCCACTCATCACAGCTTCGCGCTTGCGCTGTCTGTTAGCAGCAATGATACTACGCAACAGCGCACTTCCCTTTGACCGCCGTTCCAGAATATCACCAGTACTTTGACCACCGGTGGCGCTGGCAGTACCATCTTCATCGCTGGCCATCGCACTGGTTTGCGCCTGAGCTGAGATTTCATCAATTCCTGTTTCCAGCTCAATTGGTGCACATTCAGCTGCTACTTCCATCGCCATGCGCTCACGCTCTTCACGTGCACGACGCTCTCGACGCTCCCGTGCCCGCTCTTTACGACGACGCCCACTGCTACCACTACCGCTGGCTGCTTGACGACTACGTCGAGCGCGCTTAATGCTTTTGGCCTCCAGCTCCTTAAGCTTGAGCTGTTTCTTGTTGCGGTAGTAAAATAGCACACACTCGTTCATCGACTTGTGTGGAATGTGAGCAGCAATTTTGCCAAACTCTTTAGGGTATGTCAAGTATGCAGTGACAAACGCGCTGGCTTCGTTTTGCGTCCAGTAGTGGTTCGAATCCGCATTGTTGCCATAGGCCACTTTACGATAGTCGTTGCTACCAGGCTGTGGCATTCGCACATGGTAAAATGAAATAGGATCGGCTATTTTATGGCTGTTGTTATCGAAGCGCAGCATTGCCCGTTCCTTGGGATCAAGAACCATATCTGGAATAGTTGCTGCTGTGCGCTGACTACGCAGATCCGGATTGCGCGCATCGTCATGCTGTAGGCGCTCAATGATCGCTTGCAGCTCTGCCTCTGAATGCACAGCATCGGATGTAAATAGACTGTCGTCCACTCGACCGCCAGCATCAAGATGGTGCGAAGCACTAACAGATGCCGAAAACAGCGGGCCCAGACTAAATCCAAACTCGTCAGTGGTGTTGCTGGGTACTACGCCTCCTCGTCTGCGATGTGTGGTTGCTCCAAATGTAGACTGATTGCTACTGCCTGCTGACATGCTGCTGCTACGCTGCTTAGCTTCGCGCTGCCGATCCAGCTTATCCACACGCTTGCGCCATTTCGCGTACAACGTGCTATACTCAGCCTGTAATTGCCGTGCACGCGTCTGCTCCTGCTGCTTTTCCTGTCCCAGGACTTTGACTAAGTGTGGCCGAAGCCGCTCGTGCTTCTTTTCGTTCTCGGCCCAAAACGGCCAATCTGATGGTGACGGGTATTGTCCTGGAATCAACTTTGAATATGCTTCCAAAAACGGCGCTGCTAAGCGTGCTTGTATTTCAGCAGCCTTCTTTTGGTTCTCCGCATAAATAGAGTTGACAAGCCCCAGCAGCTTATCCTTGCCCTTACCAGAACCTTCGTCTTCAGAAGCACTGCCACTCAACAACAAATCCACATCCATATCAGCAATTTCACTGACATGCTCGTCCATAGCCTGTGGCACCACAGGTGCAGCAATCTCTGCTGCTACCGCTGCCTTGACATCCGCCGTGGCAATTGGCAATGCCTCAACAGCTGTGGTTTCACTACGCACTACCGACACACTATCGCTGCTGGCAGAAATAGGCAAAGAAGATTTCACTGGTGGCGAAGTGGGGACTGCACGATCGTCACTTTCTGCCGATTTTTGCAGATTTTTGGATAATGCAGAAGATTGTTTTAAGGCCTGTGAGCTTGCCTCGGCTTTGTCCTCAAGCAGACGACTGCCAGATATCTGCCCCAGCTTTTCCTTGCACTCGGCAATCTCACGGTCAATATCGGATATTCGACTTTGTAGCTGGTGTTTGGGGACATCTGGCTCAGGAGTAATGGATCGAGGCGATGGTGTACGTGATCCATCTCTGGTATCTGTACTCTTTCTAGATTCAGCTGCAAATACCTTACTTTCAGCAATAGCAGATCCAGTAGCTAATGGACGAGGCAAAGAAACCGGAGACGGTGTCCGAACAACTTCCACCGGCCTTTGCGGCAGATGCAAAGATGACGGCGTTGCCTTTCGACTGGAGTGCTGCATCTCTGGTTTAAACGACGAATGCGAGTGCTTGCGGCTCGTAGGTCTGCTGTGTACACTGTGGAACGCAGATGGATGCATAGGCGATGCCGGAAGTGGTGATCGTCTGTCTGTACGCAGTGTTGATGGAAATGCTTCATTGCGCCGTATATGTGTTCCCACATCTGCCGGGGATGTGTGCATGCGACTGCCCATGCCTCCTCGCCTATGCGGTGGGCCACTACGACTATCCATCTCTAGCTCTCCCTCTTCCAGACTTTCACCAGGCTCAGTGGCTCGACGACTAAAATGCGGTGTTGTTGTTGCTGTCATATGCGGTGAATTACCCCTGCCACGCACAAATACATTGGCTGTATGCCGCGAAAACAGCGGAGGTGGCATATTGCCATCGCGGTAAACCGGTTCTCTGTTGCTGTTACGGCGTGGTAGTCCCAAATGGTCGCGGTCTCTACGTGCCCACTCTCTACCGCGTTCTGTGTCTCCAGAAGCAGACCCGCCCCGGTGCCGGGCATCGTAGGGACGCCGGTCATGCCGAGAGCGGCTACGCATATCGTTGCTGGACGGAAGCGGGAAATTGCGGCCATCACGGTCATTGGACATTGCCCGTCTTCGGTCGCGCACTACGCCCATGTCGCTATGCCCAGGTGTATTTCGTCCTGGTGGCCTGTCTCGATGGTACTCCCATTCCCGTCCTCCATTTGAGGAATTCTGGGAATCAGGAGGCGGTCGGTAATAGCTCATAAATATATTTTGTGTCTTTGATTTAACCCGCCCTCAAATACCGCGCCTCGAATAAAGTATATAATAAATCTCAACTCTGGCTGGAGTTCTGCGTTTTGATGCTAAATTCAGGAAATTAAAGAAGAAAAACTTTTATGATCCCTCAAACCCAACCAACTTTTTCCCCTTCCCTTTTTTTTTAAAAAAAAATGCTCCGAATTTTCAAAGCCAATTTCCACCTGACATGTTTTTATCGCCCTGTGTGGGCTTTGCTACACACCTCAGCAATTTCTGCCAGCCAGAAGCCGCCATTTGTCGATTCTCCAGGACCAATGCCATTAGGCGACTCGAAAGAGCAGCAGCAGATAACTGAGCTGATAAGAAAAGCTGAGCAGGAAAATATGCCACCCCCCGGACTATCTAAAGAGGAACTAGAAAAGTTTTATGAACCTGTCAAGGACGAGAACGATCCGCTCAAACCGTTCCCTGATAACGTCAACCCTAAGACTGGCGAAATTGATGGTCCTCGTGGACCTGAACCAACACGCTTTGGCGATTGGGAACGCAAAGGTCGCGTTTCTGATTTTTGAATTCTTTTTTCTCTTTTGTTGTATTTTATCATAATGGTTCTTGTATACAATATCTATATTTTCGATCGTCATTGCCAATGCATATTCTATACAGAGTGGAATCGAGTTAATTCACCGCTTGCTGCTGATGCCGAAGCTAATCGTAGCTCCAAGGAACTTGTACGCGGTAATCAGGTTCTCACCGGGGATGGCGCCTCCAGCAGGTCGTCCCTAGATGGCCAGCGGCCGCCTGTTTGGCCAACAACATCTTCATCCACTGCTCGCCGCATCTCTGCTGAATCATCTCAAAACACTGCCATGGAAGAGGAGGCTAAGCTTGTATATGGTGTTGTGTACTCTACTCGCAACATTATCAATAAGTTTAATGGCAAAGATAGTCCGCAGGGCGGCAATCCTGGTGGATTTATGTCTTTTGCTACCAACACCTATCGTCTGCACTATTATGAGGCACCTACAGGAGTAAAGTTTGTGTTGAATACAGATGTCAATACAACCTCTATGCAGCCAGTTTTAGAGATGATTTACCGCAACATCTATGTTGAGTATGTTGTGAAGAATCCTCTGTTTACCATTGATCCTACGGCGTCGACACCAATTGAAAACGACTATTTTCGAGCTGTCCTTAACAACTACATTCGCGAAATATCCTCCGCAGCAATGCCAACTGCTTGAAAACTCTTATTTAGCTGTCAGTTCTAAATAGCATTGTTTTGTAATGTGATATATAAGCCCAAACAAGAATATAAGGCGGATTAATCTGCCATTATTTACCTAATACGGATGATAGCAGTTGCTATTCACCTTCTTTTTCCCC
>JANBUW010000053.1:0-26783 GCA_027579605.1 Coemansia brasiliensis | reverse complement strand
AGCTTTTCAACTATATCTTTAGAAGGCACAGGCAAGCCAACTAGATTAATATGTCTCAGATTGTAGGGAGGGCTCTTGCTAGGAATCTCATCTCTATAAATTAGCTTAAGGAATTCAAAGATACTATCTATACTACTCTTACCAAACTTTGACTCTGCTTCATCCAAGAAGCAGGAAACTTGATGAGAGTGGCTATATAAATATTCTTGTTATCGTCATGTACTTCATCCAAATCCCATTCACTAGGCCTTATCTCTCCCCTAAGGATAGACTCGTATCTCTCTTTAATCTCAGGGTGGAATACCATATTCTTGCTTTGACTTTTAAAAGTTGGCTTTATTTCTAGATCACCAATCAACTTCACCAGGCTTAAGAGCCTCTGACTCCCAGGCTAGTCTATCTTTGTCATCTGATTCACTATCCCTAGAATCATCCAGGTCCTTCTGACTGCTTTCATTTACTCTATTTTTATATAGATAATAAATAGATCTATCTTTCTCTCTCCTTCCTAGAAAACAACATGACTCTTTTAACTTCTCATCCAGCTCATCAGAAACATCATCTATAACTCCTATATGTACAAGCCATAGCTTAAACTCAGCACCATCGGGTATTCCTAAGGCATCGGATGATTCTTTATCTAGGAACATGTCGTATGCAAATAACAAATCCATATTACAGCTCCAATCAAAGATATGATTTATCCAGCTTCTGCGATATTTGGAGCAGTCAGAGTCTGTCCGATACGCACCTCTTCTCTCCCATTCAAAAATAAAATATCTCCAATTCCATTCGTCACGGCATTCAACACACAAAAGCTTTTCAACTATATCTTTAGAAGGCACAGGCAAGCCAACTAGATTAATATGTCTCAGATTGTAGGGAGGGCTCTTGCTAGGAATCTCATCTCTATAAATTAGCTTAAGGAATTCAAAGATACTATCTATACTACTCTTACCAAACTTTGACTCTGCTTCATCTAAGAATTCAGGAAACTTGATGAGAGTGGCTATGTAGATGTCTCTGTTGTTCCAATTAATCTCATCCAAATCCCACTCGCTAGGCCTTATCTCTCCCTTAAGGATAGATTCATATCTCTCTTTAATCTCAGGGTGGAATACCATACTCTCATTCAGAGTCAGTAGCTCATGCTCACTTTGACTTTTAAAAGTTGGCTTTCATTCTTTGACAAAGTAGAGCTGAGACCTGCCTTTTACATCCGGGTTATTATCAAATCTTCCGCTTTCTGGATTATAGCACTTGCTTCCATGGGCTATATTGTAGTAGATATCATCGTATCTTTCTAACTTGACGTTGGCTACAGGGTCGTTTTCGATAACCAGTTGCCCTTCTTCCTCTCTAAGATAGCCTAGAGAGCAATACTTACCGACGTCCACTCTGCGTTCAACTTTTATCAACAAGTTACCGGCACTCTCACCGAAGATAAAGATCAGCCCATCTCTAAATTTCGAACTAGTGTTCAGATCGATTACAGTTTTGCCGTCTTTATGAGAATCTACTGCGAATCCTCCTCCCTTAAGTCCCATGCGGAAGTTGCAACCAGAGGTGAGCTCAGTTCCACTTACTGCTGTAAAGTCGTCCATTTCAAGAGCTGTGATTTAGAATGCCTGAGAGTCATTTTACACTTTTAAAAACAAGCCTCATCATTCTTTGATGAAGTAGAACGAGGAGTATTTTTTGTGCCCGGGTCTCCACAGAAGGACAGACTGCCACATCCCATATCGTAATGTTCACTATCGCACATTATATTGTAGTAGACACTCTCATATCTTTCCAGCTTAACGTTGGCTACAGGGTCTTTATCTACCAATAAAAAATCGTCTCTTCTTCTTAAATAACCCATGAAAATGTAACCCCCGTCAGAGCCTGGGGCTTCAACCTTTATCAAAAGGTTGCCGTTTCCCCCATCACTGAAGGAGAAAAGAACGCCATATTCGAATTCTAAGCTAGTGTTTATCATGATTCTGAAATTGCTCCTGAGCTCTGATATATCTATCGCAAATCCATCACGTTTCAGGCCCATACGGAACCTACAACCAGAGAGCAAATTAGTACCATCTACCGATACGAGGTTGTCCATTATGCTAATATCCTTCTCTGATTTATGAGTGAAATAACGTACCCGGCAATAGCCTATTCTAAAACACTTGACTTTTAAAAGTCCTTGACCCTCTTCTCTTCGCTTCCTGTGCACTTACTTACTATTTCTTTGATATCTTCTGGATAATCTTCTCTGTTCATGTCAGATTTATCATAAGACCCTAGGAACAACCCTTTAACGACAATCCCATATGAATAGATATCACAAGCTATTCCACTTCTAGTCTTTCCCGAGATATGTTCAGGAGACATAAACAGCCTCTGAGTAGGTAGAGGAAGCACACCTTCATCTATACTACGTCCAAAATCTATAACCTTTATGACTCTGTCGCTATTTACCATGATGTTGCCAGGTGTAAAATCTCCATGAGAAACTCCAAAGCTATGTATGTAAAGTAAGGCATCTCTCATCTGCAAAGTCCAAATATATTTCTCTTCGAGTGTCGAGTTCAAGCTGGATTCATGGAACAGAGTAGATCCATTGATATGCTCTAGTACTATCCCATCGCTACATTGGCCGTAGAATTCAACTATATTAGGATGTTTTTGAGATTTGCAGAAGAACTCTACCTCGTTAAGAAAGGAGGAATTAACATCTTTCATGTTGGTCCTTTTAATTCCATCAAAGACTATCTCCGTATACTTGGGAGTTTTCAAGATGACCTTTCTGACTGTGGAGGTGGTACCTTCTATCATCTTCTTATGCGGTGGGATATTTTGACTATCTAAGCCAACCAGATATGGCTTCTATATCAATGCATAATCAGGGCAACTTGTAACTTTTAAAAGTCGGGTAGCTGACATATATGCTGTATAACTTTGACTAGAGAGAATCTATCGGTCTCAATATCTTTTGTATAATTATCTTGCATAAACCCTCCTGTCCCTGATTTGGGATTATTAGTTCCAACACTATCAATATGTTGTATAGATTTATGTCTCCGTTTACTATGCCTTCAACTAGCCCCTCTTTATGTTTTCGTAAGCTAGTGCTTTGTTTTTGAGATATAATGGGCTCTCGTTGTGTTCAGTGAATATTCTTAACGGGGTTTTGCAAAAGCCATTGGTGGACTGAGCCTTTGTATAGCCCTCTCCATACTTTGGGCATATTAGACTTTTGCCCAGAACTCTAGTTTTAGAATCTTTGATATAGTTTATGTACTTGGTTTCTTTGCCTTTCTCAAGATGTATAATATTCCATCTCTAACTGAGGTTAGGCCTTTTGCACACTTCAACCAGAAGACTTGAGATTGCTAGATCTTTAGACTTAGTCTCGGTTGTATTCTCATCTTTAAATATGCGTAGTTATCGTATAAGAGAAAAGTCTAGCAAGATCGATTCTTCGGGAGAGGTATCTGCTACTTTAGAGGACAGTGACGGAAACTTTATCGACTGTTGTATTAGAAATACTTCTAGAGATATATGTGATGAGTCTGAAATAGTTGAGGTTATTAGGAAGCTAGGCCGTACTGATGTGTTTCCTGAGCCTAGGGAAGATGATAATATTGTCAGTCACTGTAACGGAAGATTTTTCAAAAAGATTGACTTGCTCTACTATAACCCATGGAAGTTTAATACTTTGTTTTCAGTAAGAAGAGAGATAGAAAGTCTGAAGATACTTAAGCATCCTAATATTGTCAAGTTCTATGGTGTTGCTGTTGAGAATGGCTTGGTGACTGGACTATACTTGGAGAAGTATGATTATACTTTAGAGTATATGCTGGCTAATAATGTGCCTTTTGATAGAATGAGACTATTTAAGTACTTGGTTGAAGTTGTTGGCTACTTGAGATCTTCTATCCACGTGCATGGGGATATACATGAAGAGAATATAATGGTTAAAGCTTCTGATACTTCTTTTCCTTACTTGATAGACTTTGATTGTTGTGAAAGAGCAGGAACAGAGATAATTACTACAACCAAGTGCTTTGGAGAGCCCAGAAGTAACATTATCACATATGGCTGTGACTCTAGTTCACTGTTGAAGATCTTCAGACTTTTGTTCCCTTAAAGTTGACTTTTAAAAGACACAGTACACTCTAGGCTGTTATCTTGTCCTCTAGTAGTCTGTAGCTAAATTCTTTATTGTTGATTACCATAACTTTCAATATGAAGTTGATAGTGTCATTGTCAGGATCTAGATATTTCTCTTCTTTGTTATATGGATTAAGAGGCTCGGCTTTGTTTGCTAGTGCCCATATAGTTAGTCCCAGAGAGTATATGTCAGCGAGATGCTCTTTTCCTTTGATTACTTCTCCTTTGTATAAGCTTCTACAAAGATATAATCCTGTTCCTGCCTTGTATGTTCTACCAAAATCACATAGCTTAGGATTCATGCGTCTGTCTATGACTATGTTGTCAGGGCATATATCTCCATGGTAATATCCTTTGTCATGTATAAACTTTATTCCGCTAGTTAGATAACTAATCCATTCATGTTTATATTCAAAGGACCATACATAAGAACATTCTTCCATAAATATAGTATCCTCAAAGATACCGTAGATATTTACTATACCCCTTATATCTTTGTTAACTATTTCTTTACAGAACTCTATCTCTTGCTTTATATTTCTCTTTACGTCTTCATTGTAGATCTTTGAGTATTTTCCTGTAAAGTATTTAGGCTTCTTAGCTACTACTCTAATTATCCTTGAGAACCCTCCAGTTGCTATCTCTTTAGATACAGACATCTTAGCATATATAACTTGTAGATCTGATTTAGTTTTTAAAAGTCAAGCTGAGGAAAAGTTTGTTTGCAATATGCCTGCTGAAGAGTTTATGGAGAAGATCATTATGTGGTATATAATCAAGAGTTATGGATGGATAATAGATAAATATGGAGAGTTTGACTATGTGATAAAGTATCACTACAACTATGTTAATATTAAACTCAAAGGTGATGTGGTTATGAAGATTTACGATCTCAAGAACCCTATCCATGGAAATATAAACAGAAAGCATAACAGCGGGTTTAATAATCAGGTTCTATGTGTTAGTGAGCTCACTAAGAGAGGAATAGATATATCTCATAGAATTGTAGACTACCAAGAAGACCAAGACTTGAAGTGGATTGTATTTGAATTTATTCCTGGGACTCCTCTGAGTGAAGTTCAGGAAACTCCAGAAATTACTGATCAGGTTAGAGAGTTAGTAAGACGCATGAGGAAAGTCTCGATAGATGGAAAGACTCTAAGTCATAATGACCTGTGCCCAGAGAATATAATTATCACAGATAAAGGGCCTGTTACTATAGACTGGGAATACGGGGGCTTTTGTGATGAGGACTATGAGATAAAACTGTACTCAAAGAGAAGGCCTGAAAGCTTGAAATGGTTTTGAAAATGTAAACGTCTCTAGCCTTGCGCTGTTATGTTGGCTTTTAAAAGTCTATATAAGGCTCCTGGACTAGATTTCTGGTCTCCATCCTTGATGTCTTCGGCAAATGACGTTTGATTATTCTAGCTTGAGTTTATGTTGATCATGAAGGTAGTTATCTCCTGCCTTGCTTTGGCCGCTGTGGTTGCTGGTACTGGTTGCCCTGGAAGTTGTGATTCAGGATGGAGTACTTACGATTCTTATGATGATATTTCTGGCTGTAGTGGACCTATGCTAGTTCTTCCTCATGATGGAGTTGATCTCTTTAATGGTACTGTGTTTGCTTGTACTGAAGGAGGGGGAGGAGTCAGTAACTCTTCCCTGACCAAGAGAGATACTACTGAATGTATGACTGGGAGTGAAGTCCCTGGTTTGACTTTTAGAAAGGGATGGTGGGGAACTACTCTCAGTAGTAATAGCGTTAGGGATGCGTCTCTGGTAGGGTTAAACACTATTTATGATTTCTATGCTAAGCATTGTCAAGAAGTTACTGGGTTCTATATTAATGGTAATATCATAGGTGCTTCGTTTGTTGGACAGATGGTTCAGAATCATGCTTTTGCTGAACTTGTAGTCAAGAAGGTCATGGAAGATGTTAAAACTAACGGTATTAAATCTAGTGTTATCTTGGAAAGATGTGATGTTGGGGATCCTGCAAAGACTTTTGGGTTGATTCTAGATACTGTAGGCAACTTGAATGGACTTAGAGTTTCAGTAAAATCTTGGAGTCAAGGTTACTGTGAAAGAGTGCAGTATACTCAGAATGTCCCTGATAGTACCATGTGGTTTGTTAGCTGGCCGGGCAAAGGCGGCAATGCGTCTCCTGATCCCAATGTAGGGGCTTGTCGCTATGTTATTACTCCTCCTAATATAAGCGGTGGATTCGGAAAGCTGTGTGGTGGAGGAGTTACCGATGATGCAGTGACTCTGTATAACCCCTCTGTTGACTTGAACAACGCTCTTCCTGGACAGCCTGTTTGTTGTAGTGTTGGCGATCTCCCTGACCTGAGACCTAAACCTAATTCTGACGGTAGTTGCTATGTACATGAAGTTGTTAGTGGTGACTCTTGTAGTTCGATAATGGCCAAGTACTATCCTTTATCTTCGGACGATCTTGATAGATTTAACAAGAATACTTATGGGTGGTATGGCTGCAATGCAAATCATCTATGGGTAGGAGACAAGGTTTGTGTTAGTTCTGGGACCCCTCCTAGACCTAATCCTAACCCTGAGGCTGAATGTGGTCCTTTGGCTCCTGGAGATAAATATCTTTCTGAATGTCCTCTAAAAGCCTGTTGTAGCTCTGATGGTTTTTGCGGTCTAGACCAAGATCATTGTGCTACTAAGGACTCTCCTACTGGTGCTCCTGGAACTCATGGTTGCGAATCCAACTGTGACCTGGTCTACGTCCAGGGAGATCCTCCTGCTGAATTTAAGAAGATTGGTTACTATGAAAGCTGGAGTGTTGAATGGCCTTGTATGAATGGTAGTTTCCCTTCGATAGACTGGTCACCCTACTCACACATCCACTTCTCTTTCGCAGACATAGATGATAATCTCCAAGTTTCTATGAGTGGCACTGCTGCTTCTGAGTTCGAAAATTTTCTGTGGTTGTTCAAAAAGAAGGTAGTTAGCTTTGGTGGGTGGGGAATTAGCACTGATGTTTCTACGTATACACACCTTCGTAACGCTATGCTACCCTCAAACGTTGACACTACAGTAGCTAATCTGGTTAAGTTCGCTGAAGATAATGGCTTAGACGGATTGGATATAGATTGGGAGTATCCTGGTGCACCTGACATCCCTGGGATCCCTCCTGGTTTGGCTAGTGATGGACCCAACTACTTAGAATTCCTGAAGAAGCTAAGAGCCGCACTACCTTCGGATAAATCTTTGTCTATCGCTGCACCTGCTTCGTATTGGTATCTCAAGTCTTTCCCTATAGCTGAGATGGCACAGTATCTGGATTATATTGTGTACATGACCTACGATCTTCATGGCCAATGGGATTATGGTAACAAGTGGACAGGACCTTATCTTAAGAGTCATGTAAATCTCACTGAAACTAAAGATACTTTGGCCTTAATTACTCATGCTGGCGTTCCTTCTAACAAAATACTACTAGGGTTGGGTGCGTATGGTAGATCTTTCCAGCAAGTAGACCCAAGTTGTAGTGGTCCGTCGTGTAAGTTTACTGGCCCTGCAAGTGGCGCAACTCCCGGTACTTGCACCAACACTGCTGGCTACATCTCTCTTACTGAGATCAACGACATTGTTAGCTCTGGTAGCGTAAGACAACAATACTATGATGAAGTTGCTGATTGTGATATCTTACTTTATGGTTCTGACCAGTGGGTTGCATGGACTACTGAGGTAACTATGGAGGGCAGAACTAGTTGGGCACAAAGTATAAACTTGGGTGGTACTGTAGTTTGGGCTGCCGATCTTCTACAAGACTTAGAACCAGAAGATCCTGAGATATCTGAGGCAGAGTTTTCCTTTGATTCTGGAGCATGTGATTTTGAGATAAGGCTTATCAATGATATAGATGTTGCTTTAGCTACCAGAGATGATGAGGATTTCTGGAGCTATCTATCCTGTAAGGGAATTACACCACCGTCTGCCTTTTGTAGGAGTCATGCTACAGCTAGATCTATGTCTAGTATGCTCTCCGAGTCTTTGCAAGAGTACGATTATTTGGTATCTAATGATTATCAGACTATTTTCACAGACTACTTTCAGCCTCAGATATACGACAAGGCCATTATGGCTTACAACTTGCTAATGCTAAACATTACTTCACCACCATCAGAGGTTAGATATGAAGTACCGGATTTTGGTTTGTTTGATGTTGGTGAACCGCAAGTATCTCTCATAGTAACGTACAACACTACTTCTACTTCCCTGGCACCAGATTCTATCAGCAAAAGAGAGAACTACTTTGATTTTCTAGGGTTTAACAAGTACCTAGGCTATGCAAGTTACGAAGGAAGTAGTACTCTTGGTGATGTATCTTTCAGCGGAGTTTACCTAAAAGACCAAGATAGTCTTCTTAAAGATTTGTCTGAGTCTACAGGGATAAACATTACCATAGATTTATTTAGGTTCGGTTACTATGAAGTTAACGGTGATCTGGTGTTCGGAAGTTTTTGCTCTGACGGATGTGTCCTGTCGTTCGATAATTATCCCATTCTGGACAAAGATCTTCTGATACCCAACCCTATGGAATCTATAAAATCTAACCTAACAGAGATAGTTGACTTCTCAGATAACTTACGTAAGGCTACTACTTCATGGGAGGACTACCCTGAGAACATAGTAGTTGGAGCGAAGTATCCATTTATATCTATAGTCAGCGGGCTAGAGTCTATGTTCAACGCCTATAATTCTGGGTTAAAGTACAAACGTAAACAAGAAATAGAGAAAGAAGAATCTCTAATAAGCTTTATATTAGGAATAGTGTTTACGTTGTTATCTTTTGTTCCAGGTTTAGGTATAATATCTACTATCGGTGAGTTCTCTGCTAGCATTGCTTTGGGTCAAAGTGGTAATCCTTTTGATATTATTGTTGGAGCTGCGGGTATTGCTGGCGATATATTTAGTTCTATAAAAGCTGCAGGTAAATTTGCCGATGCTGCTAAGATAACCAATAAAGTTAGTGACACTAGTTTCTTGAGAAGGGCATTGTCTAAGAACAAAGCTGCTGAACGTAAGCTAGATAAAATAGAATCGAAGTTCTCATGTGGCAGATAGCGCACTGTGCTTCTAGTTAGCCAACATGACTTTTAAAAGTTAAGTTAGAATAAACCTATTATGGAGTTGAAGGATGTTGACTGCTGCTTCTCACAAAAGTCTCGAGAGTTACCGTTAGAACACGCTACTCCAAAGTCGGTAAATTTAGAAATATCAGTGTTTGTTATGTGTGGTGACTTGTTTAGGGTAAGTTCCTCCTTAAAGCTATTGGGTCCACTTATAGTTATATTCTCCCAAACTCCATCATCTTTCCACCAGGTTAGCTTCCAGTCGTCCTGATAAACCTCTGCATCTTGATCCTGGTCTCTCCTTTTGGTGAACATCACAACATTGCAATCATTAATAACGTATGCACCAACATCCCTCCACTCAGCATGCTCTACCATAACTAGAGACACCTCTAATAAGCCTAGCACTGTCGGAATTAGATACTGAAATGTGATTAGCTTCATCGTGATTCAGAACATGTTCCTGAAATTGTCATTTGAATCTGATCAGTATCTGAGAGTTGAACATTAATGCTACTAAAAGTTTTTGTTGTCTGGGTTCTGGTAATCGTTCCGCTTAGTTTGGCGGGCAATAATGCTGAAGGACTTGTAGATTGTGTCTCTATGCATCTTGCAGGACTTCCTGAGTTTAGCGATATCGATCTTAAGAAAGATTTTGGCCTGATATTAGATGAAGGCGAATGGGATAAGGGTGAGATTAAGCTCTACTATCAGATGAAGAACAAGCCTAAGACTCCTCTCGTGGATTTTAAAAGCTGGGAGAAATATTTTGGCAATAACTTTAATAAAGCCTCACCGAAAACTTCAGTGTTCAACAAGAAGTGTTATGCTAGGTTCAAAGAGGAGCTGTCTGATCTATGTGCATCTCAAGAGGAGAAAGACGAAATAACCAAATATATAAACGATAATCCCGGCTTGCCAGAACTAGAAAGATATGGTCGTAGATACAAGAATAGACTTGAATGTATCGGCAAATTGGGAGGTTCAAGAAAGGGAGCTCTCGGGGAGTTTGGCTCAAAAATAAGATTCGAAGCGACAAATAATCACAAAAGCTTCAATAAATTAGTCGACGAGATTCCAGAAGGAAGGTACTATGAGCTAGTAGCAGACAAGAAAGTTAGGATTGTTGATGGTTCAGGCAAAGAGATCAATGACAGTCTCTCTAAGAGAATGAAGGAAAATTTAAACAGAGCCTATAAAGTCTTCTTGGATCATCTTGATATTATAAGTTATTATGATTCGTTCAGCAGGAGTTCTTCCGGAATAAGGCCTGTAGAGATGGGGCCTGGTTTTAGCATGTTTGACAAATCCTGGAACGCTCGGAATCCAGATATCAAAAAATTCAACGTGGTTACAGGAGAGTCATGCTAAACTGACTTAACTTTTAAAAGTTAAATATCAGGGTTCTAACTATGTTTAACTTTGAATACTTTATCCAAGGAATATTCCCAGCAGATCTTGAGTTGGGTGAAGAGGACTACAAGATCGTCGAATACTCTACTATTAAGTATCCTGAGGCTTTAGAGTACTTCATTAAGGCTAAGGTATATAGTGGCGGAGGTTTTGCAGAAGACTTAGCTAGGATAGTGCATCAACACAAGCCTCCTCTCAACAGTGAACATGAGCTTGTGATTACTATTCCCATCGACTGTCTGCCAGTGCCTCCTAAGCACATAGTCGAGTCTCTTAGTGGTTCATGGGACTTCTTCAAGACAGCATGGGCCATTCTAGGTGATTATGATATTCCTAACCTAAACATCTACAGAGATCATAGAGAGCTTGCTTACAGAAACAACAAACCCTGGGAACACCTTAAGATTAATGCGTATCAGGACAATGGTGATGCTATGATAAGGCTTGGTGAAAGAGAAGTACTTGATGATCCTAGGCTGGAGCGTGTGTTTGAGATGTTCTGGGATGACAGGTATGAGTGTCCTCCTGAGGTATTAAGGAGCGATAGTTTCGTTGATTGGAACAGAAGTCTGCATAATATTCGTACTCCCAGACCCTCTATGGATCTTAGTAGTGAGTTTATGCCCAAAGTACCAATACATAGGACATACAATGTTCCTGAAAGACCCTGGCAGAAGATTTTCTATCGTACACCTGATCAAGAGTATCTAACTCCTGAGATTAGGGAATGGCTAGAGATTGGTGATGAACCCTATCCTAGGACAGATGTATTGGATAAGGAAGTACTGGGTGGAGCATTGTCTAAGAATCATGATGACATCAACACCTTGCTCAAGAGGGCTTTTAGCGAAGAGCCTGAGAGCCTTAGCTTGTTAGAGAAGAATGTTCTGTTGATAATAGCTGTTATGTACGATGATGTGCTGAGTCAGGATCAGATATCTAAGATACAAGAGAAGTATGGGGATTCGCAAGAGTTTTGGACAGAGAAGGTTCTGGAAGATAGAGACGACATTCAGGAATCCAGTGAAGACTTTAACGTTTACTCTGTTAACTCCGTACTCAAAGACGATGACACCATGAGCTTTATGGTTTCAGAGCACTACGCTAGAGAGTATGGTATGCGCCTACACAAAGACTTTCCAGTGAAACCTGACTTCTTCATTAAGGATCTGGAAAAGTTTGGATGTTTGGCTGAAGAAGAGGATAGTGTTATTGCTAAGATATGGAACTACCACAATGATAAGCTAGCAGCCATCTTTACTAAGAAGTAGTTAACTTTTAAAAGTTGAGCTGGGGGTGTTAATCTTGTTTTTAGCCATGGTGTTTCATCCAGAAGTCAAAGATAAGTATGACGCTATTCTTAGAGGAGAGGTGGGACCTGGAGAGTGGGATATGTATCGAGGGGGCGAACTCATCTATTTTGCTACCTTGATTAAGTATCCTAAGTTCTTAGATGAGGCTAAGGGGAAGTTTTGAGAGTGATGGTCGCCTCGGAGGTGTTCTTGAGTTTGTAGATTTGTTATATAATGACAAGTTGCCTAAGAATGGACCATCTTGTGACTTGAGGTTTATAAACCTGATTGGCTTGCCTGTACCATCCAAAGAAGTGGTAGAGAGGCTATTCTACGATGAGAAGTACGAAGGCTACAACGAAGAGTGGAATTGGAAGTACTTTGCTGCTTGGTGGAAGAAGAAGGGTAACTACCATATACCTGATCTAGACCCTTGGGCCTATAGAAGAAGTTGGGTTAATCTTACCTTTGATTGAAGAGCTAAGATGAACTTGTTGTTTGTGTTCGATATGTTTTGGAACCCAAGATTCTTAGACGATCCTTCAGATCATGGAAATTTCATGATGTGGTTCGAAGAAATGGGAATAACAGATGACTATACTAAAGACTTTAACCTTTCTGAGGATCTAGATGAAGTCACTGAGTTCTTAGGTAGAAGGGAGAAGGACAGAAACATGTTCCACGAGTATAGAAAGAAGAGGGAGAAGGAAGAAGATACTGAGATAACAGATAACGATTCTATACCAGAAATCTAACTAGTTGTCTTTTAAAAGCCTAGTAGCTGGCACATGTTCTTTATACATGGTATATAAGAGCTAATATCTTCTCCTCTCTCGTATTTCAAGAGGGCTATATCTATTACAAACAAATCCCTAAACATTCCATCATCAACTAGACTACTGTTAAAATACTCAAGGCCAGGAGCAAAGAAAGACATACGACTACAGTATTCATAAGGAGATGGATAGAAACCACTCATCTCCCAGTCGACAATCCCTGATATCTTTCCATTTTTTATGATAATATTCGAAGGATGCAGATCTCCATGGCAAAACACTAGAGGATGATTCTTACATAGAGTTGGGAGAAACTCTTTTACAAACTCTAAAGGCTCACATCCATCTATCTTTCTCTCATAATAACTAAGACTATCTTGACAAGGTACACTGCTAGCTATCTTATTCCTAAGCTCAGAAATCTCATCCGTTTCAAACCTCGTAGCGAATTTACCCCTTTCTCCTTCTCCATCTTGATATAAAACAACCCCATAAACTCTCCGTGTTGCATTATCTGGGGTATCTCTTTCCCTTTATAAACATCTCTAGCTCTTATCTCATTGTCGTAGGCTAGTTTACTCTCCAAAAACTTCAATACATAACTATCATAGACAACCACGGTCTTTCCAAGATTACTGGATACTATAGTACCGATATCATTAGTAAACCTTCTCAGGATATCATCCATCAGCAACTACAATAGAAGTTTTAAAAGTCAGACCATTCCTCTAGTTCAAATTCTTCATTGTCCATAGAGAATACATCATTCAAACTAAACTTTTGCAACTTACCGTCTCTAATAACCCTATCTACAAGTTCATCTACATATTTATTCTCAGCTATATCTCTCAAGTTCTTCCTCATCTCTAGCCTCAAGTATTCTACGCCATAAATCCTAAGGATATCATTATAATTCCTCAGCTTGAAGTTTACTATCCCAGGTATATCCTTTAGTTTCATTATGTCTATATTCTTTATAGTTATATCCATAGTAGGAGTTGACGATATATAGTCTTCAGAAGAGAAAGATATAGGTTCAAGGATAGCTCTCCTATTTCTGTTATAGATCATGTTGTTTAAGATATTCTCATGGTTAGAGCTAATACTCAAGTTGGGAACATCTATATATTTCTGGTCTCTACTAATCACATATTCATTAGTAGAGTTAATCTTCTTCAAGTAGAAACATAAGAATTCCTTATCCCAGAAAGTATCATCCAGAAGCAAAGAGTAGATTCTCTTGTTATTCTTGTAATAGTTGGCAGACATAATCCCAACTTCAACTAGTTCCCTCCCCCATCTTACATCATCGATAGTAGCTAGCCTTTTAGTAACTTTCATAAAGGAGAAGGTGTTTACTACAAGACTATCTAGAGGGTTAAATACTCTCTTGTCTATAGTAATCTCCATTCTGTCATAGTTGCCGCTAAGAGCCCTATCAAAAGCTTGCACTACTTCTTTTGGTGTACCCAGGTCAGAGAAGTGGAAGGAAGATAGTGCAGTCTGAGTCAAAGGCTCTGTAATTCCTTGTGCTGCAACTATCCCTTGATCTCCTCTACAAGTTATCCTTGTCGATGTCGTATGATTTAGCTCCATTCCACACAGACACTACAGAATCTGGCGAATCTCTAACCAGGCACTTGGAGAACTCTTTTATCACTGCTTCTAGTGGATGTTTAGCAAAGTACTCAAACTCATCTCTTTCTATCATAAGCTTAACATGTATCCTCTTCATATCATTCAAGAAGTCTAGATCTTCATTGTTGAGTCTTATTCTATCCTTTAGCTTTAGATTTCTCTGATCTCTAATCAAGAAGTCTGTTCTATGCATATATTGGTTGAAACACTCATACATTGCACTAGGATTCCCTCCCTTCAGATCTCTAATAACTTTCATCATCCTAATATTGTGGTTTATCTCGTGGTCTGTGTACTCTTTCTCATACTTGTCCTGAACTAGCAAACCCATTATTTCTTCATAAACTAGCTTGCCTCTATTTTTGTGTTTAATCATGTAGTTGGAAACTATATATTTGCCTTCCATCTGATTTACTAGCTTGCAGTATCTGCTAGCTTTAAACAAGGGACTAGCCTTCTTGGGATTTATGTGATATATTTTAGTCTTGCCACTCATGTAGTAAATCATAGGATCTTCCTGAGGCCCATTATCTTCATCATGCAACTCATCCCAGTACTTGAAGAAATCTACTTCTTTAACATGCTCTAGTAGTTGTTTGTAGATGTGTGGCTGAATAATATCCTTCTCTCCAGGCTCCCACTTGAATGCATCTTTGGTTTCTTTGTCTGTATAGTTGGGCTTAGTTAATCTCCAAGGCTTTCTCTCGTATGGCCTAAAATCTATGAATATCCTAGCAAAGTCACTGCCAACATTGTAATCTCCTTCGTTAACTACTTTGGGGAATACTTGGAAATAAGCATCTTCACCTATCTCTTCTGTGAATGGTATCTTTCTCTCACAGTCTCTAGTATATACATATTTTCTAAGCTTCTTCCTAAACTCTCTATTAGGGTTAGGAACTTCATCCATCTTTAGAGGATTCATAAAGTACTTGTCCTTGACGTATATCTTGGCTGCTTCAGAATCGTATCCTCCTTCCATTATCTTTTTGAATGGCACATCTCTGTTTGGAGTAGCTTGTCTAGGGATCTTGCTTACCCAATCTGGTATTTCTGATCTAACATAAGTAGGATTTATCTTGCATTGTCTCAAGGCTATCCATCTAAAGTTTTTGGGTATCTTCATATATAGTCTACATCTATTGCATCTTCCTAACACTGCATACTCTTTATATTCTTTCCCTAATACTTTCGTTGTTTTGATCTCTAGTTTAAAATTCCTAGTATCGCATTCACAAGTATTATATTTAAGAAGCAAGAGTCTGCACTCCATATATACTTGCCTAAGATAAACACCGGCATTAGCAAAGTAGTTCTCTAGTATACGCTTCTGAGTCATGTTTTTCCCCCTAAGCATAAATATCTTGTACAAATCCTCTCTCATCTCATCCAAGTTCTCAAGATCTCGCTGCAAGGATTTCAGTGTAGTCTCAAAGTCCAAGTTCTTTAGTCTACAAACCCTCAGCAAAGTAGCACAATGCTGAGACTCAAACATGTGTGGATGATAGGATTTTACTCCTAACCATCTATAATATAAATAACACAGTCTCATCCTCATAACTTCCCATATATAATCCTTTTCATTGATCCCTGTTTTAATTATTATATCTGTTCTGTTAGGATGAACATCTTGTCTGAATCTGTTAGTAATGTAAGGACAACTAGGCCTATTCTCCAAGATAGGGAAAGAACAAGCTTTAACTAGAGACTCTGGAACATCCAGAAAGTACCAGTTGCGTCCTTGTTTCCAATAATCATTGTAGCAACCATACTCACAAGGTAGAATAATCTCAGGGTTAAAAGTATGGCCAATAATCCTTCTCTTTATCTCCTTGATAGTCTCATGGTCATCTCTCTCGATGTCGTATAGTTGAATATATTCTATAGTCTTGTCATTGTTATTTAGAAAGTACCATTCCATGTTGTGTAACCTCTTGAAAGTTAGCTTACTAGCCTTCTGACGTGTCATCAGACTTTCTTCCAAGTTATAGTCACAAACTTCACATAGACAACTTCTAGAAGCCATTGTTGAAAAGATATAGTTACCCTCTGACTTTGGAGTACACTTTTAAAAGCCTGAAGTATTTATTTTGCCTCTAGTTTCTACTACTCTACCATCTTTGATTACTAGTTTAGTTTCTTTATTTACTACTGAGTTTAAGAGTTCTACAAATCTATCTAGAGATAACTTATTATGATAGAAATATTCGTTAAGCAATATGAAGTACTTTGCTACCGGAGGCTTGTCATTAGATTTCATTGTTTACTTTTAAAAGGGAGCTCTCCCCTTCAGTTGTTCAAGTTGATGTTATTTTTGATAGCTATAGCCTTAACTTCCTCGCTAATCTCTTGTACTTCGCCATCTATCATCTGAGCAACCATAACATGATTTAGTTTGCTTACTGGCCTAGCAACATCTCTTGCTGTAACTAGAATAGGAGTGTCGTTGAACTGGTACAAGCCTGCTTGCTCATCAACTAGTTTAAACGAATCCTTAGCCTCATCTTTGCTATGCATCCTCTTGTGCGTGCTACAGTAGATAGAAGACTTGGTCTTGGGATTCTTGCATTGTTTGCCCTTGTTGATTCCTCTAGTTAGAGTATGCTCACAATGATCTACAGGCTCTTCTTTGGGAACTATGGAAGTAGGAGAGATAGAAGCTACAGAGCTATAGATTTTAGCTAGTAATCCCTTTCTTACTTGATCTGCAACTTCATCTATAGTCTGTGATTCCTTGGGCAGCTTCTTCTTTAGCTCAGAGATAAAAGCAGCATTAGAATTCACAACCAAGAGTTTGAGACTGTTGCTCAGATCATCAATACTAGCATCCATCTTATTTTAGGGAAATCCTATCCCTCATCACTTGACTTTTAAAAGTTGGGCAGAATTATCTCTGATCCCTGTAACTCCTTATCCTCATAAATAATAACTACAGGAGTATCCTTAGGATCTACTCTGCTTAGTTTCTCTCCAGAATACTGTTTAAGAAGATCATTAGGCCTCTTGACTAGAATTACCATGTCTTTGTTTAGAAGGTGGTAGGTTAGTCTGATATCATGAGCTGGATCGTTATTTATGTAATCCTGTAAACCAGAAGTATCTCTCAGCCCTAGCTTTCTACTGTTATCTTCTGCTACTGAATCTACTACTAGTTTATCTGCTCCTGGAAATATAGATGACCAATCTAGCACTCTTCTTCTAAAGTAGTTGTTTGGATCCCAAAACTTGTTTAGAGGCATATACAAAGATCCTGTGTACTCTGGCTCTATAAGTTTAGTAGTAGATGTTCTTAGAGTAATATCTTTTATCTTTTCAGCAAACTCTTCATCAGTAGTACACTCTCTATATATCTTGTAGATATTTCTCTCTCTTCTCTCTTGGGAGGCAATGCAGCAGGGGAAGGCGGGGAAAGGCTTTAGTCCGCGGGGAGGCTTGACTTTGTTAATCTTGAGGGAGATGTAGTAGCCTGGGGGAGCGATATAAAGCCTAGGATCCTTCTTGGGATAGAGAATCTGCGTGTCTGTGTTTACTTCGTCTACAGGATTAAGCACTGGAGTTGGCCTTATTGGGCAGTGTCTGGCTATTCCTGTGTAGTATATTCTAGGATCAGCCTCTATGAGCTCTTGGATACTTCTGGATGATCTTATGTCTGAGTGAGGCTTGTTTATTTTTATCTTTCCCAAGACTACTCTAACTCTCTCCACAAAGTCATCTGGGATATCTAGTTCTTCTCTCCTGAATATATACGCTACTCCATCCTTCAATGCAGATACAGAACTATAGTCAAGATCACTATCGTAGATGACAAAAGTTACCGGTTTATTCTGGCTATAGAGAACTAGAGGAGAGACTCTTACTTGCCCAAAGAAATAGATACCATTCTTCTTTAGTACTTCTACTTCTGAGCTTTCTATGATATCTGCCATCTTCACTAGCTCTTCCTTCTCTAGTCTAATTTCTAGTCCCAGTAGCCTAGAAAAGTAGTAGTCTAGTTCCTCAGCTTCTAAATTATGCTTGGGAGAAAGAACATAAATATCTTTGAGAATATCATCATCTGCTTCAGAGAACCAAGATTCCCTTGTACAAATATTAGATACAAATAGCTGAGGCTTATCCTGAGAGTAGTATACAGAATAACTAACCATGTCTCCCTTAACTTTAATATAGCCATTCATCCCAGCACTACTCTTTGGAGATATAATCTTGTCTGTCCTAAACTTGTATTTGTGACGGTTCTTTATATACCATTCATAGTTGTAGCACTCATCAAAACATATACTCTCCTCAGAAACACTATAGTAGCTTGAATATAACAAGAAACTTGACTCTCTTCCTTTGGGTAGCCCAACTTTAAATTCTTCATCCAAACTACAGGTAAAGACAGTCATAATGGAGGAATGGAGATGCCTAGATACTTACTACAGTGATTTTTTTCTTGAAAACAAAGACAGAGTTGAGAAGCTAAGCAAGATATTAGCTGAAAGAAGAAGTAGGATTCCAGTAAACATATATCCCACTAACTATAATCTACTTGATTCATTCCGTTGCGTAAAGCTAAAAGATCTCAAGGCTGTGCTAGTTCTCCCTCATCCCTACAAGTTTGATAGTGGCACTGGAATACCATGCATGGTCAAAAATAACTCTGGCAAAATACCCTCATCGCTAATATATCTTCAGAAAGCTACAGGAGTAAGATCAGATAACTTTGACAAACTCTGGTCCAAAGGAGTAATGCTACTAAACATAGCCCTGACCGAAGAAGAGGATTTCAAGCTAAAGATACCACATGAAGTATTCTGGTCTGCCTTCTTTGAGAAGTTTATAAAATATCTATGTGATAATACTACTAGAGTTACTTTTTACCTCTCAGGAGCAACTAGTAGTAAATACAGAGACGCAGTAGATCAAACTAACGATCACGTAGTCAAAGAGATACCAGTAGTCTCTAGTCCCGATTTCCCAAAGTACTTTGTAATTTGATGACTTTTAAAAGATCTTAGGCCATGCTTTTGTTTACTAACATGGATGATCTAGCCCAGAGTATATTGGATACTAGTGGCTATGACTTTAATACTTTTATTAGGAGAGGCATGCTAAGCCAAGGCTATAGAGTAAGAAAGAAGAAAGAATGTAGCCTTGAAGAGATAAAACATGATCTTAGAGAGTTGCCTTTCTCAGGGGTTTATAATGGCAAGAATCTAGAAGTTGAAGTTGAAGGCGATATCGGCAACGGATACTACCCCATATTCGCAAAATCTAAAGATATTCAATGTCTAGACGGAGCCTGCCTGTTTTACGCAACTCTGGTAGAAATAAGAGACCACGAAGAAATACCTGATATTTTCAGAAGCCAAGAGGGTATGTACGTTGTGATAGAGGATTGTGAGAGATTTTACGAAGCAAAGATATTTTGGGGAGGGTATTCTGTAGCTGCTAGCTTAAGGGCGATATTTAAGGGGTACTCCGACCACATATACGTTAATGGCCTTGGGGAAATCATAGCAGATGGTAGCATATTCGAAGGCTCAGCCAAAGATTACAGCTCATCTGATTCCGATTCTGGATCTGACTCTGAATCAGAGAACTTTTAAAAGACCTAGACCATGATATTTTACAAGGATATTCCTGACCTGAATGAGCAACTTGCTAAGCTTCCTGAGCTAGACTATGACTATGCATACAACTCTCAGGATCTAAGAGAAGGATATTTTATATTTAAAAAGAAAGGAGGCACTAGCTTCTCTTGGGATAATCCAGAGGGATTTTATTTCAAGGGTATAGGTGATAGAACCAAAAGATCTGACTTAAGGAGAATAGTGATTATGCAAGAAGGGCCTGGTCTAGCTGAAGGCTATGTTCTTTCTGATAATTATATAAGACTGATAAGGAAGGCTGGGGACAAGATACCTTTGGAAAAGTTTAGGGATATTGTTGTCCTGGAGCTTAATCTAAATAGGGATGAATCAGACATCTGTATGTATAATGGTAAGGAGAAGGCCGTTAATGGTCATGGTAGAGCAATAAATCCAGAAGATTTTTAAAAGTCAGAAGAACAAGGCTCAGTGCATATGTCTGAAGACTTTGCTTGGTAGCTGGACTAGTTTCTGATCATCATCCTTTGCTTTTATGAGTTCATCTATTAACCAGTCTTCTCTTGGTTGCTTCTTGTAGTTTGTTATCTTTGATGACTATTGGTTTCTTTCCTAGAAGCTTGCATCTAATGATTGCATCGTTGGCTTCCTAATCATCGAATCTACACTACAAATAGGGACTAGCACCCTTATCTACACTTTTAAAAGCCCTCTGACTCCAATGATAAAGTTATGCCTTGATGGATAGATTCTTGATTACATCGTTCAATATCTCTATCTCCTTCTTCAGATTCTTGATTTCTTCATTTAGCTCTTTGGTGGACTTGATACCCTTGCTTTCCTTGTACTCCTTCCTTGCATCACCAGAGAGATGGGAGTAGCAAGTATTGTAGTTTTTGAGGGTCTTCTTGCTGCACGGTTTGCCAGTGCTCTTGACCGTAGATGGACAGGTTTTGTTGTTAGCCATTGGGTGAAAATATCAATATGCTACCTATCCCTATTTTCATTTAGATCCCAATCTAGTATTTGGTATAGTTGGAGTAGTGGATTTTTTAGCTGATGGTTTATGTAGTACTCATAGTCTAGTTCTAGCTTGTATTTATCTAGCATCTGTTTAGTAGCATAGTGATATCCTTGTAATCTATGGCTTGATCTTACAAAGTAGTACTCTAGTCTCTCTCCTGATTTTACTACTCTTCCTTCAGACTCTTGAACTACATTCTTGAAGATACTTAGAGAATAAGAAGGATTTTTGTAGTTGGAACCTATAGTTCTGTTTGTATATAGTTGGTCTAGCTGTACTTGCCCTGATAAAAGTTTTATGAACTCTTCTCTTAGATACTTGTTTACTTCTTTGTTTAGAGATCCATTCATCACCATATCTACTACTTGTTTGTATACCTTTCTGACCCAAAAACATGTATCTCTCCTAGCTGTTACTACTCCTTTGTAAAAGTCTTTGCCTGAAATTCTGTAGATATACTTCTTCTTTGTAAATATTAGCATCTTGTCTATGGCTTTCTCATACTCTAGTTTTACTGGCTTCTCCAAAGGTTCATTGATTCTTCTGACTATCTCATCCAACTCTGGTGCTCCTTCTTCTCTAACAAAGAAACATGAATCTGTATCTCCATATATAACTTTGCAGCCTAGTAGCCCTAGTCTATCTATAGTTTTAGTAAGTAATTCTCTGCCTGTGCTAGTGACTTCTTCTGCTGCTTCTACTAGTTGTAGATATTTATCATCTCTAGTTCCAAAGGCTCCGTAGAAGGAGTTAGCGCAAACTTTATATGCATACTGTCTCTTGTTTAGTATAATCTTCATTACTTCATCTTCTTCCTTCTTTAGACTTTCTTTTACTTCCTTTCTAGATTGGATTAGATGCTCCAAGATCTCTGGTATTACTCCTCTGAATCTCTTAGTAAATCCTCCTTCTTCAACATGAGTAGTGTAACATATGTTTCTGCTAATTATAATACTAGGATACAAAGAGGCAAAGTCAACCACATTAACATTATGATATACTCCAGGCAATGGCTCAACTACTGTAGCTCCCTGGTAACTAAAATCTCTCTTGAAACTACTACTCTTGTCCAATACATAATTCTTTTGGTGAGCATGGTAGTATAGTTGGTTGAATATTCTCTTCTGCTGACCACTACTGTACATCTCGTGAACATTAACTTTATACAACTTGCACTGTTCTACTATAGCATACCAGAGATGTAGTTTCTTCCACAACTCTAAAGTTAGCTCTGAATCTACATAACAATATTCTGCTATCTCATCTATCTTGCCTTCTCTGTACTTTTGAAACATCTCCAAGTAAGGCATATCTATCTTTCTTCTTCCCAAGATCTCATGAGAAACATAGTCTAGAGAATACTTTTGCAAAGATAATTCCATGCTAACGTACTGATAGATATCGAAGCAACATCTGCCTACAAAGTCAAAAATAATATACTCTCTAGTACCATAAGCAGAAGTCTTCCATGATTTGTGTATTATCTTGTCAGCCACTATTTTAGATCTACCAGCCTGAGGGATATTCTTCAGCATAGAGTAGTACTTTTGCATTATGTATTTCATATCAAAGCCCATGATGTTGTATCCTATAACTATATCAGGATCTTCCTCCCTAATTATCTCAAAGAATCTATCTAGCATATCAAACTCACTGTCGAATAAAATAGTATTCTCCCTCTTAGTTTCAGATCCAAGAGCTAGTACTAGTCCATGCTCAGAATCACCATGTAGAAATATCATACTAATCATAAATATAACATCTTCAGAATTTCTAGCATCAGACATACGGTTACTCTCTGTATAACACTCGATATCAAAAGATAGTACTTTAACTTGAGGGATCTCTTTCATAAAATCATTAGCATTAGTTACCCTACTAACTTCAACTATATATTCTTTAGAACAAGAAGATAAGCAAGGCTCGCTCTCAATGTAGTTATCTATCTTTATCCAACCAATGTAGTCTAGTTTGTTATCGCTAATAAACTTTACTAGATCCTCAACGTCATCTTCATAGTATTTGGCCTTGGGAGAGTAAAAGCTGCCTTTGCTAGTCTCTCTCCTAACTTCAGCCTTTCTATTGTTTCTAAGAAACTTGTATTTGGGATCATGGCCTCTACCATCAGAAACATAATGATAAGGCTTGTATCCAATCACCCTAACGCAAGATCCAGAAGAAGTAAAGCCTAGAATAGTAGTAGTTTCTTTAACTAGAATCTCCCACTTGACGATGAATAGAAGCATATCTTACTTTTAAAAGCTAGTTTTCCACTCAAACCAAACTAAAGCCAACAGTTCTAGGACTCAGAGACATCGCTGCTTATATTTTGGTTTATGAAAGCTTTGACCAACTCTAGAGAATATAAATCATCATCCTTACTCTTGCAATAATTATCTTTCATCCATCCTTCTGAGCCTAACTTTAGCATATTATCTCCACTACTACCAAAGTCTATGATAAATACATTCTTATCCTTGTCTAGCATTATATTACGAGGGTTCAAGTCTCCGTGTATAATATCTTGGCTATGCAACTCTTTGACTATGCTATCTAATTCTGATTTCATCTTATTTACGTCATCTTGAGAGATTTGGTTGTTAGGGACATAGTCTTCTAAACGAGATGCATAACCGTCTATGACAAATCCCTTAATAAATCCATCTGAAACAATGCAGCCATAGTATTTAGGAATCCCTTTAATGTTTAGTCTACTCAGCTTTTCATAAGTATAGATCTCGTCCACAAACGCAGTCTTGTATTCAGACACAAAGCCAACATCATGCATAGGCAACATCTTGAAGTAGACTAAGCCATCACAAGCTAGAGGATTAAACACCTTGAGCTCAGATAAGTACTTGGGGAATATACTTTCCTTTTTAATCAACACACCCTCGGGAAGATTATTAATATCTAGATCCTTGCGTTGAATGCGAACATGATGTATATTCCTATTTTCATCTAGATAATTAAGGTAACTAGTCTCATTAACTACTATGTGGGATATTATGTCTTTCTGGTGCATGGTTTAAGACTTTTAAAAGTTGTCAAATAGGCTCTTGGAAGGCTAAGTTAGTATTCATCATCTTCATCAATATCTTCATCGTTGCCTTGGTTAGTATTTACTATTACATCTACTTCTAGTTCTCCTGCTTTTACTAGTTTTACTATCTCATCTAGATCTATCTTGTCTCCAATCATGTCTCTGTCTATATTAACGTATATTTTAGCCTTCCCTGGCTCAACTACCAAATTATTTTCTTTCTGATTTAGTGCTAGTAGTTTCTCAGTGTTTTCATGAGTTCTTAGTATTATATTCCTTATAGAGTCAACCTGAGTATTAGATAGAAACTCTTGTAGATGAGAACTTACATTCCTCTTTTCAGCAGTAGAAGTATCGGATACTTGTGGAAGAACACTAGCCTTCTTTCCCTTGGCTTCTTCTCTTATTTTGAGCAAAGTATCTGTAAGTTTCAGTGACATGGCTTTCCTTTTAAAAGAATCCAAAACATAGCACTTAGATAAAGTTCTGAGTAACTCTCCTATAAAATACTCCTGCTTCTGACTCTACCTTTATTATGTCCCCTACTTTATAGTTTCTCCATATTCTCACAGGATCGTTGTAGCACATGCTTGATATTTTAGCATCTTCAGGAACACTGTCTACTTTTGAGTACTCTATATCTCCTACACATGGATTTACTAGCATATATCTTGCAGGTACTATCTCTCCAGCATAAAGAGGAACGTAGGATCCTGTCTTTGAGATTAGTATTATGCTTTCACCTTCAACTTTGCCAATGTCTTTGCCTTTCTCAATAAATGCCAGCTTTTGGTTTCGCTCTTTTTCAAAGTCTTGTCTAGTTGCAAACATGATAGCTCAAAAGATCATAAAAGAGAGATTCGTAGAAGTAAATACGGTACTTCAACTTACTGATGGAACCCTGGGAACCAACAGTTGCATGCTATGTAAGAGATGCAGCGATCCTTTGTCTTGTATGGGGCATCCTGGTTATATTACTACTGCCTCCGAGATAATACATCCTTTGCTAGTTGAGGATATTTTACTTGACTTGAGAAAGAGATGCTGGACTTGCTGGAATAGTATGCAAGATATGTTTGATAATCCTATGAATGCTCCTGTTGATCCTGTTAATACAAAGCTACTAGGGATATCATGCCTTAGTTGTGGAAGTAAGATTCCTGGCAATGTAGAATGGGATAAGGATAAGCTATTCTTCCATTCCAAGTCTTTAGGAGATAAGAAACTTAAAGTAGAAGAATTACCTACAGATCTGAGAACAAAGTATGCTATAAAACACATACCTATATTTCCTATATACAATCATGATATTGAAGATAAGAAGCTAGTGATTCTGATAAGAAATATATCTAATCTCTTCAACCCTAGTCTTAACCCTTTCAGAGAATACTCTAGAATCATAGGCAAGGAAAAGAAGAAGGAATACTTTTCTATAAATAATCTCATGAGTGGCAAGTATGGTATGCTGGAACAGTCTATAATGGGCAAGAGAGTAAACTTTTGCTTGAGATCTGTTATTACTCCAGACATAAACTTGGATATAGATCAGATATACATACCTAGAGTAGCAATGAGAAAGCTAAATATCCAAGAAGGAGAACTAGTATTATTCAACAGACAACCATCTCTCAAAAGGCAGTCTATATTAGCAGTCAAAGCATTAGAGAGACCAGATGATGAGCTAGTTATTTCTTTTAATCCATTCTTGTGTAGGGGATTTAATGCTGATTTTGATGGAGATGAGATGAATGTGTTTATGATAAAGAAGAAGGATGAGAGAGAACTAGAGACTATGCTTCCTCAAAATAACACTATAGATTTGTTATCAGAGAAACTACTACTCTATCCTCATCAAGACTGTATTTTGGGAATGGAATACAAATATCCTCAGGCTAAGAAGAGGGTCATAAACCAAGTTCAAGAAGATGCACATTCAGCAAAGGATATCCAGAAAGAAGCTTATCAACTACTTAGTGATAACAAGTCTTCTCTTACAAACTTTTCAGAGTCTATCAAAAGAATCATAAAGTCAGAGGCTAGGGGATCAGAGAGTAACTGGAGGAGCATGTTTGTGTCTTTGGGAGAGCAGATAGTTGGATCTAGCACTAGGATTGAAGGAAGCAAGGTAGTCAAGGGCAACTATGAGCAAGGCTTAGACTTTGAAGAGTATTTTATCCATATGCAGTCGACTAGAGAGAGTATTTGCTCTATAGGAGTAGTCACAGCATCTTCAGGGTATATTTCCAAGAAGCTGTCCAGAATTATGGAGGATGGGAACTAGACTTTTAAAAGCTAAACTATGCCTGGATCTCGCACCCTGGTTTGTATCTCTAATACAGGAGCAGACACTGTATAGAACTTTAGATCTTGTTTAGCTCCATTGACATTATCTTCAAGCAGTTGATGGGGTAGGGTACAACTGACCAAGCTTGTGTATTATATCCTAACTTATCTAACTGTATTTTAAACATGTGTGATTACTATGCACTGTGCGGTCATACCATAGGCTGTGGAAAGGAGTGTGGTCCTGAGACCAGGGCTAAATATGAAGGCAAATGTGGATCATGTAGTAGCATGCCCAAGAAGTAATTTGTATTTTATCTGTTAGTGCCCTTGTCCAGTTTTTCTTAAGGTTTCTTTTGCTGGCATCTGTACAGGGTGAAACCTAACTTTTAAAAGTCAACTTTAAGGGAACAAAAGTCTGAAGATCTTCAACAGTGAACTAGAGTCACAGCCATATGTGATA
>JANBUW010000052.1:0-35530 GCA_027579605.1 Coemansia brasiliensis | reverse complement strand
TGAAAAAAAAAACCTTCCAAGCATGCTTTAGCTGTTAAATAGCCCTTCCAATCTTTTGCCAAGACTTACAACCCCCCACCCTAGAGAGGTATTCGGAATGTCTAAGGCACCGACATATCTCCTACTTCCCGAAAAAGCTCCGAAAGCCCTTGCTTAGTGCGTACTTGGATGTCCCATTAGTAATGCTTCCTCCCACTGAATGTTAAGCGATTCATTCATATTGGTAGCGCCCACTGTCTGCATCATCTCACGAACTATAGTTTTAGCCAAACTTTCTTGATCCGGATGCATTTTAGCATAATGTACTACACCAGAAGATGTCTGCCAGAAATTCTCAAGCATCTGCCAAGTAACATTATAGTTCATAATCACCGGTTCTTTAGAGCAAATTGGCGGGAACTCGGCTGATGGCTCGTTATTTATGGTAGCAGGAAAGATATACCGTTTAACATCTTTCCAATGACCCTCTTGCATAAGCTGATGGTAGCGCCTATACATATTCACCACAACCTCATAGCCAGCAGACCAAGATATACCCAATTTGCTATTATCCAGGAGATAGCGACGAGCAATCTGATCGCATTGTGGGTAGTCGATGAAATGAGGAAGCCCATTGTATCCGAATATGGCCAAAGTGCCATTTGGTTTAAGCACACGTTGCGCTTCAGCAACAAACTTTGAGCTGTCGAAATAATGGGCGCCAGTGGCTGCCGTTAGCATATCAACCGAGTGGTCTTTAAGAAAGGACAGGTCTTCAGAGGACGCATTGATAAATTCAATCTGGTCGCCCGTAGTGTTCTGACGAGCAGTCTCAAGCATTGATTCAGAAATATCAGTGCCAATAACTTTGTCAAAGTGGCTAGTTAGCCGTCGAGCAAAAATACCAGTGCCTGTTCCAACATCCACACAAAGCTTGGTATCTGCGGATGGGTTGTTGGTTTTGTGATAGGTTACAATGAAAGCAGCCAGAGACTCCTTGTAGCGGGGACGATTAGCCTGGTAGTCTGACGCCTTATACTGCGGTGTAGATGCCATTACAAGATATTGATGTTTAATAGATAGAAGAAAGAAAGTTTCACTTTATAAAGGAAGTTTGCCCCTAACCCCCTCTTATTTTATGATTCATCTTGCATAACTGCTTTCATTTTAACGAGCATACGCTTAATGCGCAGTTCTTTGTTATGAACACGCCAGATACGAGCGAACTTTGCAGCAGCTTTAGCCAGATCATCACGCTCATGGATATGAATGGGGGCATAGCGACCATCATCATACGCAATATTGACAGAAAATATATGGCGGCCACGATCCTCGTCATAGACCTCATATTGGCGACGCAAATAGCTGCTAGGCACATTGCCTGATGGAGATAGCCGAGGACTGCTTTCGGTCGAGCTTGAACGAGAACGAGTAGGCGCAGCAGGCTTGGAGGGCGTAGTAGGCCGGCTGCTTGTGCTCGCTGGATGTGGCCGTGACGGCTGTGACGGAGCATTGGCCTTATAGCCATTCGTGCTTTCTGTCCGAGTGGATTTAGGCTTTGTATCTGCTGCTCGCGTCTGTGACTGTTGGCGCTGCTTAGTTGAAGAGCTGGCCACTTGATCTGCACGAGATGCAGTCTGGCCAATGGATAAAGCCGCCATTTCTGTCTGCAGCCCTGATGTTGTTGGAGCAGCAGCAGTAGCTCTTTTGGCTGATCCGCGAATAGAAATGCCTTGCTCAGGCTGCTTCTTTGCACGCTGCTGGTTCCGAGTATTATAATCGTCGCTAGCAGAGGTGCCATTGTTTTTGGCAGGTATCTGGCGATTGCTACCCTTGGAACGCTGGTGGCTGGACAAGGGCCGTTGCGGCTGCTTCAGCAGCTCATCGGTGATGTTTTCAAAGGGAATGTCCAGCCCTCCATTGGCCACAAAGTTCTCCCATTCCATTTCGGCACTCGATCCCTCATCATCTGCTTCATTGCGAGCTGGCTTATGCGGTTCACTGGTGGGCGGATGTATATCAGCAGAACTCTGTCGCCGATGCGGTGCACGGTAGGGCACAGTCCCGCCCGAAGCAGCAGCTGAAGCTCGTGGAGACAGCGGCTTATCCATCTCTCCTGTGTGTGCATTTGAGGACTGCGATTTACGCCGGGCATGGCCTGCAAGCTCATTATCCATGGTGCCACCCAGGCGCCGCGACTGCTCATAGGAGCCAGCCAGATTCCCCCGCGACGATGCATTACTGCCACGGCGATTGATTGTCACGTGCGAAACACCTTCTTTGCCAATTTTGCCAATATCAATGGCCGCCGGAGAATGCCCGTAGTTGCTGGATCCACGCCTTGCTGTATGGTCTGCAGCAGGGCCATCAAACTTGTCATGGTCCCAGCGATCGACCTTGTCAGCCCGGGCCCTGCCTGTCTGCCCTCGCCAATTGCGCGTGCGCTCAACACTGCCGGAGCGCTCAATGCTTGCGCTACGGTCACGCATGCCGCGTCTGCCACCTTGCTGGCCGCCACTCCCATGCCTGCTTGTGGACCGGCCCCCACGGTTTCTCTGTCCACCTCGACTGCCGCTTCTACGATTGCCGCCAAATCCGCTATCCATGCTGCTGCGCTGTCCTCTACTGTCCTGCTGCCGTTCCGTCCCGCGACTGCGTGTTTCTTTGTGCCTGGGTTCCTGTCCATTGTTGTTTTTGGGCGACGTCTCCATTGACCCTACTCCTTCGTCTTGCTTTCCATGCAAGAACGGGTCGTCGTGAAGTGGCTCCATGTTGACTTCATCGGCCCAATCGAGATGTGAATCTGTCCCGAAAATGCTGTCGTCCAGCTCCTTTCCTGTCAACGCCATTTGTACTTGTGCCGAAATTCTGCTGGTGGTTTCCCTCCCTTCTTCAGTTATTGGCGTTGTCTTGTAATGTGAAACCACCAGCTCAAGGGAGGAGTGCAAATAGGTAAAGCTATATATAAAAGTTATAGTATGGAGCTAATTTGTGGCTACACTCCTCAATTGCTATTGTATTTAAAATACACGACGTTATTTGAATTGCTATAAAGTAGAAAGATATAAAGAAAAAGAAAGCGACTAGACTTTTCCGTTTCGATCTTTTTTCTCTTTTCTGCAGAGTCAGCTTATGCTAAAAAGGGAGGAGGAAGAAAATGCTTAAGAAACGTGCGCCAAAAATCTGGTAGCATTCTTTTAATGGTGATTTTTATAAAGAAAATGCAGATAAAAAACCTATAGGATCTTGATCCAAAGAAAGCAAAGACACTTTTTTTCCTCCTGCGGTTTAACATTCGCTGTATCGGCGTCACACACACAAACTGGAATAGTAAAAATAAAAAATGACTTAGTTGTCGGTCTTTTTTTCTTCGTCAGCTGTCTTGGCCTCAGCAGCTGGTTGTTCTTCAGTAGCAGCCTTCGTCTCAGCAGGCTTGGGCTCTTCAGCCAGATCACCACTGGGTACCGCTGCAGCAGCAGGGCTGACTGTTGACGTCACTGCCGGCACATCAGCAACATCAGCATGAGCATCGACGGCAGCAGCATGCTTTGACTCGTCGTCGTCGTCGCTGCTGTCCTGAGCCGTGGCCTGCGAGATAATGGCGTTGAGGATGGCGTTGCTGTCCTCACCCATTTCCGAATCATTTGCCGACCGGTTGATCTTGGGAGAGGATTTTTGTCCTGATTCCTCTGCAATCTTCTTGACATATGCGTACCACTCCTCTTCAGTTTTGCCATTGAGCAGTCCCACAATAATCACCGTCATGTTATCGCAACCCACGCCGCCCAGTTCGCTCTCACCTGCCAGGCACCGATCCATCATTTCCTCGCAGATCCGGTCCAGCTTTAAGCCCTGTAGCACCTTGGCGTGTACAAACTGCACCACCTGCTCGTTTGTCATGCAGTCCCAGATTCCGTCGCATGCGATCACAATAAACTCGTCGTCCGCAGTCAGCGCGCGTCCAACCACATCAGGGTACGCAGTGACTATCTGCTTTTCTGCCGGCAGCGTCCGGTTGTTCTTAAACTCAAAGTCTCCGATCGCCCGCGACAACGCCAGGTTGCCGTTGACCCGCCCAAACTCTACAAATCCTCCGCCTGACACAATGCGATTGAACTCGACGTCATCCGTGGGCTTGTGGTCGTGCGACAGGGCTTCTGCTTGGCCCTTGCTGCTGATTATGCATCGCGAGTCTCCAGCATTGCCGCAGAACACTTTGCCGTCCTTTGTCAGCAGAATGCTGACTGCAGTGCACCCCGATGAGTCGTTGGTCATTTCTGGGTTTTCCCGCAGCACCGCATCCGCTGCCATATACCCAGATTTTATCGCGTCTTCGAATTTCCCCTCGGTGTAGTTTTCGTCCTTGACAATAAAGCTGTGCAGCTCCGCTCCCGAAAACTTGGCTGCTGCCTGTCCGCCGTGGCCGTCGTACACCGCAAAGAACGCCGATTCGCCATCAGGTCCAAGTTTTAGCACCGTCGTGTGTGCATCCTCCATCGCTATACATGATCAATAAAAAAAGCTGCATTGTTAGAAAGGAACGGATTGGCTTCTGCAAGAAGGGAAGTTGTTTATTGCCAAACTCGGATACAGGAAGGGGGGAAGCACAAGTATCAACAATAACAGGCGAGTTTGTCGGAATGGTGGCGGCCCACTTTCGCCGGGGAAAAAGCGGCAACTTGCAAGTCATTTTTTATAACCGAAGGCTGCAGTGAAATTAGAAAGCAACATTTCACATGCTCAAAAGAGCCTCTATTTGGCTTAGTCTATTTGCACTTGCTAGCTAAAAAGGCTCAGAGCTTGTGCTTCTCATATTTTAATGCCCAACAAGCAAAAGCATGCACAGACGCACAGAAGCAATAGCACAAAGCGACCAAGCAGATGCCATGCAGAAGAGAACAGCTTTTTTTTTCTCTCACAAATATTAACCGCTTCAGCTGCAAAAAAGCAAAATGACCTTTTGGCTTCGCCAGTCTGACACGCTGTAAATACTTGGCACGTTCACGACCCTCTCCGACAAATGCTTTGCAATATAAGCTGCATATGCACGGTTTCAAATCATGGTGAATTTCCCATCAGAGGGGAATTTCAAAACAAGTTAGCGGGGAAAGAGTATTGCAAATGTAGATGCTTACAGATTCGCCAGCCCTGCATGGCAGAGGCACCATAAAGAAACCGCTCGTCTCCTCCAGCTGTCGTATGTTTATCGACAACTGGTTCTGAAAGAGTTTGACCCATTTTTTTCCAAAGTGTAAGCGATGAACTTGGGAATCCTTGTTGCGGAGGTAGAAAAGTAAGGGAGTGTAGGCTTGCTAATTGACCGTTGGATTACACGCTCTTGATTTAGAAAAGAAAGAGATAAAATAAAATAAAGCTAGCAATTAAACAATAAGGTAAACTTTAGCGAGCTATAAAAAGTGTGAAAAAAAGAGGAAGAAGGGCAACAGCCTGAGACTAGGCAGTTTTTGCTGTTTGCATCAAAACCCCCTTCCGAAAGAGAAAAAAAGTACTGCTGCCTCATACGCGTTCATACAGCTCATTTCTACCGAGCTGCACGTGACTTGTATAGAACATACATAGTACTTGTAATGCTGCTGCGGCAAAGAGTCTCCTTTTGATCTCTTTAAAAGTTTTTAGTAAATGCCAGCGTATATACAACCACCATCATTTGCTGATTTGCTGCGCATGCGCGACAGTCGTCGTGAGCGTCTGCTGGACCGACGCAGCAAACAGGCCGAGTTTGCCCGCTCTGCCGCCGCCAAGGGAAAGGACAAAAGTTTACGTAGTGGCAAGGGTAAAGCCAATGAGAGTAATGACGATGTAAATTCCACTGCTGGCTTAGTTGAACAGGGGTTCCCAGTGTCTGCTTATAAGGAGCGACATGGCAAGCAGCATGACAATGGAAAGGCTACAGCAGCACACGATACAGCTATGTGGGATAAGCTACAAAATAGCATTGCTCTAGAAAACGAGCTACGGCGAGCGCTGCTAGGGCTGGACGCTAGTGAAATGCCAACAGTTAGACCAGAAGATGATGCCGATAGAGATATACCTGGGGGTGCCGAGGCATATTACTCCAAGCATCCAACTTTACGACCTATCCCAGCTATTCTGCTGCATCCAGATCCAGAAGCATATATAAAAGAGTTAGAGGATAAAAATACTCAACATTTAGCAAACAGCACCTATGGGGTTGACAAAGCAGGCTCCTTTTCTAGAGAGTGGTTGCTATCCAAGTGTCGACTAGTAGCTGCTGCTGCAGGCATGGATACTGCTGCCGAGGCTGCCGAAGCATTGTGTGCCGAAATATTCACCGTTCTACGCTCAGATAGCTCTGATGACACTATTCAAAGCCAACTGTTGGAGCTAGTGGGGTTTGATAACATGGAGTTTCTGAGTGAACTGATTTTGCAACGAACAGACATTGTCCGCAACATCACTGAAGAGTCTGACCGTGCTCGGGTGGCCGCAGCAATGAAAGAACGTTCTATTCCTGGAGTTCAAGCGATCATTCGCTCTGAAAGAGACATTGCTCTTGAAAAGGAGATGCGGCGCAAAGGCAAAGGCAAAAGCAAAGGCAAAAGAGGAGCGGGTAATACTGCAGATGCAGCCGAGAGTATGACCAAAGATCAAGAATCTGCGCAAATCCTAGGATTTGGATCTGACTTGCGGCGAGCTCGTGAGCGCCAGCTGTCACAGCGGCCTGCCGAAGTGTTGCGGCCTGAAATCAGAAAGGCAGAGCAGTATCCACATGTTTATACTTCCTCTGGCCAGGGAAACAGCGGAGGCGCGCTCCTATCTATGTTTGGTTCAAAGTACGCGCTGCCTACTGGTACTGTACGCCACGAGTTTTCTGACCACGAAGAGATTACCATTCCTATTTCCAAACCGGCTACACGGCGGTCAACAGAAGCGCCTGTATTGATTGATGATATGGATCCGCTGTGTCGATATACCTTCCGCAAGTACACGTCACTGAATCGTATTCAGTCGATAATATACCCAACCGCATATGAAACCAATGAGAACATGCTGCTTTCGGCACCTACCGGTGCTGGTAAGACTGATGTGGCGCTGCTGACCATTTTGCGGACAATAGCTCAATATTGCTCGCCCGCACCCAGCGATCTGAATTGGGAAGATGTTACACGCAAGCCAGTGTTTACAGTGGCAAAATCTGACTTCAAGATTGTATATGTGGCTCCGATGAAGGCACTGGCTGCCGAAGTAGTGGAAAAGTACCAAAGTCGGCTAAAATGGCTAGGAATTCAGTGCCGAGAACTGACTGGAGATATGCAACTAACCAAGGCCGAAGTCAATGCTACGCAGATTATCGTTACTACGCCGGAGAAATGGGATGTGGTTACACGCAAAGGAAGTGGTGATATGGAGCTGGTTGATCGGGTAAAGCTGCTTATCGTTGACGAGATCCATTTGCTTAACGAAGATCGTGGTAGTGTCATTGAAACGCTGATTGCTCGCACTCAGCGCCAGGTAGAGTCGCGACAGATGATGATTCGACTGGTTGGACTGTCAGCAACATTACCCAATTATGTGGATGTGTCAAACTTTTTGGGCGTTAATCCACACAAGGGCCTGTTCTATTTTGATTCAGGGTACCGTCCAGTGCCGCTTGAGCAGCACTTTGTTGGCGTGCATGGTAAGGCAGGCACTCAGGCGACTAACCGTCTACTCAACCGTGTATGTTATGACCGTGTGAGTGAGCTCGTAGCCGAGGGAAACCAAGTAATGGTGTTTGTCCATGCACGTAAAGACACTGTCAAGACAGCACAGGCGCTGCGTGAGCTGGCTCAGATGGAAGGGGCGCTAGATCAGTTTATTTCGCCCGAAGATACAAAAAAGCATGCGTTGCTGGTTTCTCGTGTTAGCAAGTCACGCAACAAGGAACTCAAAGAGCTGTACTCTGATGGGTTTTCTATTCACCATGCTGGCATGTTGCGATCAGATCGTAATCTGGTGGAAGAACTGTTTGCCAAGGGCTTGGTGCGAGTTTTGTGCTGCACATCTACGCTGGCCTGGGGAGTCAATTTGCCTGCTTATGCGGTAGTTATAAAGGGCACTCAGGTCTATGACTCGCAAAAGGGCGCATTTGCTGATTTGTCCATCCTGGACGTGTTGCAGATATTTGGCCGAGCTGGCCGTCCGCAATACGAGTCGCATGGAGTTGGATATATACTTACCACTCATGACCGCTTGGCGCACTATGTCTCTGCCATTACTATGCAGCATCCAATAGAGTCCAAGTTTTCTACCAAGCTGATCGATAACCTGAATGCCGAAATTAGCCTTGGCACAGTGACTAATGTGGAAGAGGGAGTTGCTTGGCTGGGCTACACATACATGTACATCCGCATGCAGAAGAATCCGCTGGTTTATGGCCTGGCTGGCGATGAAATGGCGGACGATCCTATGTTGGGACAACGACGCAGCGAAATGATCCGCAATGCAGCTCGAGAGCTCAGTCGGCTGCAAATGATTGTTTTCGATCCGGCTACTGGGTTTATGGCTGCCAAAGATCTGGGTCGCATTTCCTCGGCATATTACTTGCGTCATGAAAGCATTGAAATATTCAATCGCACGATGCGGTCACATATGACCGAGGCCGATACGATTGCTATGCTATGTATGAGTAAAGAGTTTGAGCAAATTCGCGTACGCAACACCGAAGAAAAGGAGCTCAAGCAGCTGCTAAAGGACGCGTGCTGCTGCGATGTTAAGGGCGGCGTGGATAGTCCTCATGGGAAGACAAGCATTCTGCTGCAGGCAGCTATTTCGCGGTCGTTTTTGCAAGACTTTGCCTTGGTTTCTGACAGCGCATATGTGGCTCAAAATGGTAGCCGTATTATCCGAGCATTGTTTGAGATTGCCCTAAGTCGCAACTGGGGGCCTGCTGCTGCTGTGGCCTTGTCATTGAGCAAGTCGATTGAGAAGCAGATGTGGCCATTTGAGCACCCGCTGAAGCAGTTTGCCATCCCGCCGGGAATTATGCGGTACCTGGAAAATACTAATGATATGGAGCGGTTGTATGAGATGGATAGCGGCGAATTGGGGGCGCTGGTGCATCATCATCGTTATGGTACTACTCTGGCATCATATATTCACCAGCTTCCTCGTTTAGAAGTATCTGCCGAGATTGCTCCCATTACACGCGGAGTGCTTCAAATCACCATGACAGCCAAGGCTGATTTTGAGTGGAACGATCGAGCACACGGTACAGCAGAAGCATTCTGGATCTGGGTTGAAGACACCGACAACAGCGAGATTTACCATACGGAAAACCTGCTATTACGCAAAAAAGACCACCAAGAGCCCAAAGTATCAGTGTTTACTATTCCTGTTCACGAGCCGCTGCCAGCTCAGATATACATCCGAGCAGTTTCGGACCGATGGATTGGCGCGGAAACTGTGACTGCAGTATCATTCAAGCACTTATCACTGCCAGAGCATCATGAAACCCATACTGATCTGCTTGATCTGCAGCCGCTGCCTATTGCAGCATTAAACGATACGTGCTTGGAGTCGATATGTGCTGAGCGGTTTACACATTTCAACCCTGTGCAGACGCAGATATTTCATACATTGTATCGCCAGTCATACAATGCGCTAGTTGGTGCACCCACTGGATCGGGAAAGACCATTGCAGCTGAGCTCGCAATGTGGTGGGCATTTCGTGAACATCCGCGGCAAAAAGTTGTGTACATTGCTCCGCTCAAAGCATTGGTCAAGGAGTGTGTGGCTGATTGGAGTAAGCGGCTGCTTGGGCCGATGGGCCGTACTCTGGTGGAGCTGACTGGCGATGTCACGCCAGATCCCAAAACGATTCGGCAAGCAGATATTATAATCACTACACCAGAAAAATGGGATGGCGTGAGCCGTGCATGGCATGCGCGTGAATATGTGCAGCAAGTATCGCTGGTGATTATAGACGAGATTCATTTGCTGGGTGGCGATCGAGGGCCAATTTTGGAAGTCATTGTATCGCGAATGAACCACATTGCTGCGCAAACCAAGCAGGCAGTGCGAGTAGTTGGGCTGTCGACAGCACTGGCCAATGCTCGTGATCTGGCTGACTGGCTGGGCATTGCCAAAGTAGGGCTGTACAATTTCCGGCATAGTGTGCGTCCAGTGCCATTAGAGATCTATATTGATGGATTTCCTGGACGGCATTATTGTCCGCGGATGGCGTCAATGAATCGGCCGGCATATCGAGCCATTTGCACGCATTCGCCAAAAAAGCCCGTAATAATTTTTGTCAGCTCTCGGCGGCAAACCCGACTTACTGCTCAGGATCTGATGGCGTTTTGCGGGATGGAGGAGAACCCACGACACTTTATGCACATGGACGAGTGGGAGTTGGACTCTGTGCTAGAGCGAACCAACGATCCTAATTTGCGCTTGTCACTAAGCTTTGGCATTGGCATGCATCATGCAGGGCTTACTGAAAGCGACCGCAAGATATGTGAGCAGCTATTTTATGACCGCAAGATCCAGGTCCTGGTGGCCACATCGACACTGGCATGGGGCGTCAACTTGCCAGCGCACTTGGTAATTCTTAAAGGCACTGAGTTTTACGATGCAAAATCTAAAGGGTATGTGGATTTCCCGCTTACGGATGTACTGCAGATGATCGGGCGTGCTGGGCGACCGCAGTTTGATGATCGTGCAGTTGCCCGTATATTTGTAACTGATACGAAAAAGGAATTTTACAAAAAGTTCTTGCATGAGCCATTTCCGGTGGAATCGTCTTTACATAAGCACCTTCACGAGCATATCAATGCCGAGATTGCTGCAGGAACCATCAAGAGCGCTCAGGATGCTGTTGATTATTTGTCGTGGACGTATTTGTATCGTCGGCTGCGCCAGAACCCGACATACTATGGCGTAGAAGAGTCGTCAGAAAGCGGCATCAACAAGTACCTGTCTTCTCTGATTATGAGCTGCTTTAAGGACTTGGAACAAGCACAGTGCGTTAGCATGGATTTTGACTATACCCAAGGCACTGTGGCAGTATCGCCAACACCGCTGGGCAAAATTGCCTCACAGTACTATTTGTCGCATGCAACGATGAAGACATTTTCCACTCGTTTGCGTGCTATAGACCGTAAAAATATGACTTGTGATCTGCTGCACTTGCTGAGTGAAGCAGCCGAATGGGCTGAGTTACCAGTACGCCATAACGAGGACTTGCTAAACCGTGAACTGGAGCGAGAAGTACCTTATCCATTAGGCCGAGGCCGCGTAGATTATTTGAGCCCGCATGCCAAGGCAAACTTGCTGCTGCAAAAGCACCTGGTTCGTGGCGAGCTTCCTTGCAGCGACTATATAACCGATACTCGGACTGTGCTGGACTCGTCGATTCGAATTTTGCAGGCTATGACGGATGTGGCTGCGTTTTTGGGTGATTTGACTAGTTCACTGGCTATAATGGAGCTTATGCAGGCAATCAAGCAGGCAACTATGCCGACGGACTCGCCATTGCTGCAGCTGGTGCCGGATCTGACTGCTGAAGATGCTCGCAAGGTGGCCGATAAAAAGGGACAAAAGATGCGGTGTCTTGGAGATATGCTGGTTTTAAACGACAAGCAGCTGCTTTCTGCGTTTGGGCCATTGAATGCGGATAAAGACGTGGTGGATCGGTGGTGCGAAGGAATCAGAGCGCTACCGCTGATGGATGTGACTATTGAGCCCGGCCACTGCATGCAGCCAACTGGCGAAAAGAGCAATAAGGAGGCTAGGCGCAGTAAGCACATATCCTTTTCCAATCTGCAGCCATTGACGCAATATTCGGTATGGATCACGCTATCTTACGCATCTAAAAAGACTGCATTTAAATCTCCCAAGATGATCAAGGAAGTGGGGCAGGCATTCACTCCCCGATTCGGCAAAACGCAGTATGAAGGGTGGTGGGTGGTTTTGGCACAGGAAACTGAGCTGCTAGCAATGAGACGTATTTCCATGCAGAGCAGCGACACGCAAAGTACCAAGCAAGACCAATCTCGAAGAGCAAAGCTAATGTTTATTACTCCAGAAGCAGCAGGGCATTACACGCTAAAGCTGATGGTTATGAGCGATGCGTACTTGGGCCTGGATCAAGAGTATGAAATAGAAATTACAGTTGAATAAAGGAAATTTTATGTTGTTGCATAATAATGGGATTTTAATCGCTATCTTGGTCATCATCGCTTTCGTAAGCTGCCAGCATGCCATTTAAAGACGGCTGTTGGTTGGTTTGAGGAGCTGGAGAAGGAGGAGGCTTTGTCTTCCTGATAACACCTTGCACAGCCCGAGAAATCGCTGAATTAGCAGATTTACCAGCAATAGCAGCAGTTTTACAAACGCTTTGCTTAATAGCAAGCTCGCGTTCCACAGCGTCTTCTTCTCTAGCCCGTTTAATCCGCTTTCCTTCAGAAGCAAAGATCTGCTTAGCCAGCCTATCATCCTCTTCTTCCTGTTTTTTCAAGGCCTCCTCTTCTTCTTTACGATTGTTCCTTCTAATAGTCTCCTCGATAGCGCGCATATTTCCTTGTTCGGCCTTGGCATTCTGTAATCGAATTTCATCCAACTCATCCATTATTTCCATTTCTCTTCTGCTCTGCATGGTTCTATTCTCCAATGCCTTTATAGGATTATTCTCCTCCTCTTCTTCCTTCTCCTTATCCAGCTGCTCATTCAGAGCTTTTTCTTCTCGCCAAGGCTCAAAGTTCCTTTCCGCCCCCTTTTCCGCAATATAATTTGCGTTTTCGGGATCGGTTTTATAGGTTATTTCGGCAGCGCATTTTTGACATCGAATATAGAAACGGTAGATCGGAATTGAATGGAAGCTTTCGTCGGTGGTTTCTTTGCGAGCGTTGAATTTGGTTCCTTTGCCGATAAACTGTCCGCATGTGTTGCAGCGCATGGCAAAGGGTGCGACCAAGCGGACTTTGATTTGTCGGTTTTTGCCTAGCCGCAGCCGAGGGATCTTTGACGGATCAAAGTCGGGTGGGTAATATTTGTTTAAAACTTTACGTTCAGCCATATTATAAAAAAAAGATTAGTGTTTGTAGTCTCTAGTATTATTTTCATGACATTATATAATTTATTAACAAATTGAAACCAGTTATGGGGTGAGAGAGAATCACCAGGAAGCTGAAGGCCCTTCCAGCCACTGTTTGATAATTGAGCTACACCCAATAACTGGATGCAACATAACATATGCCAAAAAGAACTGTAACCCACTTTCTCGTTTCTTCAAGAAGGAGTTTTCGAACTTACCAAATGCCTTTTTGCGCGGCAGCTGCGGAACACGTTTACTAAAAGTCCGGAACCTCTCACAAAGCACATCACGTAGAAGCTCAAAGTCTGAGTATCTCCTTAAAACAGTCAGGTTTTCGTTGCGCTGAGATAAATGAACAAGAACTTTAAATTCCGTATGCACGTCCAAGCCACGGCCCCGAGTCACCCAGCCGATTATCCGCACATCGTCCACGATGGTTTTGGGACGCGACTGAGCTGCGCCTTCAGAGGAATTGGCTAGCGATTGCTGGTCGAGCAGACTCAATGTGTTGTGGTATATATGCTGGGCCTGCCCATAAGGAAGAAGAGGCTGAAAAGATGGTGGGCTATACCCCATATGGCCGGGGTCAGTGTTGGCAGTATGGGGCACCGATGACGATGGTCTTCTTTGCGAAGATGTAGCTGACAGGATGGGCGAATGTGGATGCTGGGCAGAAAATTCACGCTCAACCTGCATCAATCTGCTCATTGGTGAGCCGGCCCTATGTCTCTCTGCGCCTCCATCCTTTACAAGCGACGGAGCCAGCAGCTCAGAGCCGCCCACGCTATGAGCCCTCTGACGAATGCCTTCCAAAACGCGTCTCGGAAACTGAATCGACGACCTTACTGATGAAACCGACGCAGGTCTAGGCTCCCGAGACTGTCGGCTCTGCACGCTACGAATAAACGTCTGCAGACATGTGGTCCTTCGCCACTCATCAATCTCCATGCAGGCTGCATACAGCTTCTGTTCGTAAAGATCTATCGATTCACAGAGCTCGTCCACTGCATCATGCTTTGGCCCGCCATTCTCGTTAGACAGCACAAGAGGAAGGCCTCGAGCCGTAGAAAACGTCTCTGACTTTGCTGATAACGGAGGCGGCTGCTCAAACTCATTCAATTCCGAAGGTTCTTCAGCTGTGACCATTTCTTCTGAAGTCTCTTCGTTCTCTGTCAGCTGTAAAACTGACGCGTTGGCAGATGTGTTGCCGTGGCTGCTAAACATGCTGTTTTGTATCTGCTCCAAAGAATCCGTTATCTGCTGGATGTCTTTGCGTAGCTCGGTGTACAGGATACCTAACATTAGCTCGTTCATACAGAGGTCTAGCTGCTGGTGGTCTTCTAGTTCGGTAACGCCGATATCGTCAAGCCGAATTGCCTGTGTTTGCAGCACGGTAATACTCTGGGCACGCAGAAGACTAGACGCCTCAACCGCCACTGTTTGCAGCTGCTGAAGCTGCCCTTGCATGCGTATTTGCGTTGCATTTAGTCTGGATGTCATTTGCCAGTTTAAAATATTACACGATTGCACAAAAGAAGAAGAAGAAGAAAAAAAGTCCACCTGACGGTTTATAAAAAAATAATACTCATTCATTCATCACTGTTGTGCTTGGCAGCTTTCATGCATGATTAAAAAAAAAAGCATTCTTTAATTTTATTTTGCTACTAAAACCCAAAGTCGGCTTCACCTTCAGCAGGTGCATCCAGATCCACATATGAGCGGACGGCTCTTGGGTCGCCACGGCCAGGCCCACGCCCGTTGTTGGCATGGCGCGGTGGGCCATACATGCTCTGGCTGCGGTCGCTGCCCACCATGCCCATCATATTGGGTCCAACAAACTGACCGCCCATCTGCATCATGTTGGGCATCATTCCCGGAACCATGCCGGGCATCATGTACGGTGCTGGCACCATGCCTGGGATCATCATGCCGGGGAACATCTGTGGCATAAAGCCGGCGTTGCGGTCACGCATTCCAGCGCCAGGAGCAACACCCATTGTGGCCAGAGCACCGCCCGTGCCCAGCTGGATGTAGTGCGTAGCCTCACGCACAAAGTTGTTGAAAAAGGAGATTTCGTGCACCAGCGTCTCGGGGACGGCTTCTGGGTGCTTATTGCGGATGTGCTTGCGCACAAAGGCATCGCCCTTAAAGAGCTTCGTGCACAGCAGGCAGCGGAAGCGACCCTCGTCCAGCTGCTTGATGTGCTCGTTCAGCATGTTGTCTGTCTCGCGCTCCATCGATTTGCCGCCTTCTTTAAGCAGGCGCTCGCCCTCCAACGGGTGAATGATTACGTCATTGCGATTGTCCATGTTACGCAGCCAGTTGCCGCAGGGTTGTGGGCTGCGGTGGGCTGGCAATGCGCGCCGGAGATGCAGCTTGGCGCAGCGCCGTGCAAAGTCCTCGGCATTGTCGGCAGTGTGCCCGCAGTAGTAGCAGTAGTAGTGCACCCGCCGGAGATACTCCAGCAGCAGGTCCAGCTCTCTGCGCGCTGCATCCAGCGGAAGCCGGCTCTCTCCGTCCCCAGCTCCATCTGCCTGGCGATCGGCATCGCCCATCGCCGTGTCCTCGTCGTGATCAACCGGCGCGTCGCCGTCCATGGCTGTGTTACCGTTGGTCTCATCACTGGCTGCCAGCTCGCCAGCTGCTGCCGACAGCTCGCGTGCCTTATCCTGCAGCGTCGACAGCGAGTGGAACGTTTCAGGGTCGGTGCGCTCGTCAAGGGATTGCACAGCCTCGCGAGTCAGCTTCAGATCCAGGCGGATGCGCTCTTCGCTGCTGACCACGTCGGGCGTCAGCCGCATGCCAACCACGGAGCCGTTTGTGTGGCGTGAAAAGTGGAACTGGAACTGGTCGATGTTGATGTCGCCCAGGCCCTCCAGTGTCTTTTCCATATCAGTGCCGTCCTCGAACCGCACCCAGCCAAAGCGCTGGTACTGCTTGTCCTGCCGCGGCTCCGACAATGCCAGGTACCGGTATCCAGGCAGATCTTTGAGCTTCTCCTCCAGCACTGCACGCGGGACGCTGGGCGGCACCGTGCGGATAAACAGCGTGTGGGTTATGGCGCTGTCCTCCTCCTCGTCATCGCCGCCCAGGCGGTTGGCACCCGACTGGTCGCGCCGGTTGACCTCGTGCAGCATCACCTGCTCGGTCGTAGCTGTCTGCGTCAGCTTGTCAAATGCCCCTGCTTGCAGATCTGCCATAAACTCGCGCAGGTTCTCTGCCTTGCGTTCGGCCAGCTGCTTCATGTACGCCTTGCGGCGCTCAGGCTCAAAGCGCTCGGCAAACCAGTCGTCCTCTTTGTGTGCATTGAAAAACTGCGTGTAAAGCCGCTGCAGCGTCTCGCGGCGGTACGCCTCGTACCGGTCGCGGATCTCCTCCTGCTCCAGCCGCCGTCCGCCATCCTGCGTCTTCACCCACTCGGCAAAGTACTTGAATGGCACCACCTGTTCGTATGTCCGCGGATCCGGCATCGAGTTTGCGCGGCCCCCGTCGCGCGAATATGGGCTGCCGCGCCCGTGCATGCGGTGGCCGCGCCCGCTGTAGCTGCGGTGCTCGTAGCGCCCTCCGCCCTCGCGCTCGTAGTGCGGGATGTAGCGGTCGCCGTCGTCGGTGATCGACGGCCGGCGCTTGGGCGACCGCGAGCGGTGGCGATTCATGCGCATGTCGCCTGGCGAGCGGCTGCGTCCGCGAAGTTCGCGGCCAAATCTGTCGCGGCGCCCAGGGCTGTCTCGCTCGCGGCGAAACTTATCTGCTGGTGCATCTGTGTCTGCTCCCCAGCCACTGCCAGCAGCAGGTGCTGTGCCGTCGCCAGTGCGGGGCTCTTCATCGTCAAACGGCATATTACAAAAATATATAGAGTGACGACGTGTATGCTAAACCTATTCTTGAATTAAGAAAAACAGGCCTAGAATGTCCCAGTGGTCCAATAAGTATAGAATATCAAAAGGTGGTCCAGTATAAAAAAGATAAAGTGCAGATAAATAATGAGCAGATAGAATAATAAAAAAATGGAAAGACAACTAGAGCCAGAGTCATTCACTCAAAAAATCGACATTCATTTTTTTTTTTGCCTGGTTGCAATAGTAGAAATAATTTGAGAGATGCATAGTGAAACATAATGTACCAATAAAGAAAGAAAGAGAATAAAGAAAATAATGTGCCAGCTTACCAGAAAAGCAAAAGAGAAAAAAATAAAGCAAAAAACAGATTAGAGAAAAAAAAAGAGAAAAATGAACAAACGCGTTTAAGAGAAAAATAATCTTTCATTCCGTAAATGCCAAGGCTGGCCAATCACTGCGCGCCACAGGCACGTGCTTGCGATCAAAATATTAGAAGCATTTTATTCGTCAACTTCACTAGCCATTAACTCGTACATCAAGTCGTAGCATTCGTTGAGCAGCGACATGACAACGCCCTGGCCCTCGGGAATATGGCCCTCATCGTCTAGAAACTTGCCATCTGTGCGCAGGTTGTCTATGCTGGACAGCTTCATCTGGTATGGGTAAAGATCGCGTGCCGAAAGCGGCCCTCCATACTTTTTCACTTCCAGCAGGCAGCGCCGCAGCGTACGCAGCTGGTTGTGCACCGGCATCAGAGTTTCAGCCACGGGCTCGCTTGAAGACAGCAGCTTGTACACCAAGTTGTAGCATTTGTGCAGCAGAAAGTTTAGCGCAGCCTGTGCTTGCTGGGGTGCTGGCTCGCCGCTGCTGTCTTTGAACTGGCCGTTGCGCCGCATCGAGTCTATCTCCTGCAGCTGCACCTGGTAGCTCCACAGGTCGGTCTCGCGTAGCGTCCAGCGACGGGTCAGCAGCAGCTTGTCCAGCTGCACCCGGATCTCCATTAGCCGCTCGTACAGCGGCGCCATATCTTTGGGCACTGTTGAGCCCTCCGCCATTACGTCATGCAGGCGGTCAAAGCACTCTTCCAGCAGCCCCACCACCTGCGTCTGCCCTGCCGCAACCACTCCGCTTTCTGCGTCAACAAACCGGTCATCCACGCGCATGTCGTCGATCTCAATCAGCCGTTTCTGCAGCTCCTTGGCCTCTGACTGCGCTTCATCATGGGCCATAAACGACAGCGCCGTCAGCCGCCGCCGAATATGCACCAAGTTCTCGTATATCGGCATCAGCTCATCGCTAATCACTCTGGTTGTCTCCTCTAGCAATTCCAGCTCCTTCTCGCATTGCCGTAGCCGCCGCAGCACCAATTGCAATTCTGGCGTTGGCTGCCCACCTTCTTCCTCGCTCTCTCGCGATGCCACTGCATCCACTAATTGCCTGATCTCCTGCAGGCGTTTCTTGAAAGGTTCCAGATCATCTACAGGGCGCTTTTTAAATACTGGCTTTTTTTTTAAACAATAAACAGGGTTTTTTCATTTCCCCGAGTCATATTTACAAAGGAGGGTTTATGTCACTACCTCCACTCACGTGCAAAACCTGGAGCAAACAATAGGCCTTTTTTGGGCTTCAAAAAAACGAAAAAAAAAAAACTTACCATCGGTATATACACCAGTATCGTTCATCAGGTCAAAGTTTTGCTACATAGTGGAAGATATAAGATTGAGGATATCGATATGGGGCTGTAGCTGATAAATACCTTTATAGTGGCCAGCTGAACATATGTGGCTGGAATCTCCTTGTTTTTGCCCAAAGCCAGGTAGAACAGGGAGAACAGCTGGAAGCATTCATCTAGCACAGCATCCAGCCGGTTTTTAAATGTGTCGTTATCATGGTGTTCGGTAACCCGCACGCCCTGCAGCAGCTGGACCTGTGAGAGCAAGTCATTGTATAGCCCAACAATATCGTTGGGTCGATAATAGTTGCCACGGTCCTTCTTCAACGCTGCTAGTCGGTTCCGTACTTCGACTAGTTTGTTTAAAATAGGCTGCTCGCCTGCTGATACTGGCTGCTCGATTGTCGTTGAGCTCGTCGGCAAAACTGGAACTGCCGAAAACATTTGTAAGCTATATGAATTTCAACAAAGAAAAAAGAAAAAAAAAGAACGCAAAAATAAATAGGATGTGGGGTGGAAAAAAAAAGAGGAAAAAAAAGGTGGGGGTGTAAAATAAGGGTCTTGGTGTGCTGGTTAAAACAGCAGAGCAACACAAAATGGAAATAAGGGTGACGGGTATTTCTACCCAAAGGGTTACCCAGCAATTAAATTCAGATAGCACTATTTTTTTTTTACCCACGATGTATTTTCATTCACGGTTTCATAAAAAAAATGTCTGTTTTATTTCTCTTCCCCCCTCCCCAATTTTTTATTTGTATTATTTTCTTTGCATTTCAATATGAATACCAATATTAGCACACCTATCAACAACCCATCCGATATGAGCCACAAGGAAACCGCGACCAAACCAGCATCTAGCGAGTCCAGACCACAGACCGCCGTACTCACGCAGACCACCCAAGTCCGATCCGGGCGCCAGCTAACATCGGTTGAAAACGCCCTATGCGGAGCAACTGCAGGTCTGGTTTCTCGAGCAATAGTCTCTCCCTTTGATGTGGTCAAAATCACCCTTCAGCTAGAAACAGCCAGATCAGCCAAAGTGCTACGTACCGGCAGCGTGCTCTCGTGCGCCCACCGAATCATGCAGACCGAGGGAGTACGGGGGTTCTTCAAGGGCAACCTGTCAGCAGAGTACTTGTATTTGACATATGGTGCCACCCAGTTTCTGGTATTTGGAGCTATCGAGTCGGCCTTGCGTCAGACGCAAGCGCCCAAACGCGTACGCTCGTTTGTTGGCGGTGCGTTGGCAGGTGCTATAGCTACCAGCATAACGTATCCGTTTGACTTGCTACGCACTCGCTTTGTTGCTCAGCAGCTGAAAAGCCGGGTACATACTTCGATTATCCGAGCAATTGCGCATATCCACAGAGAGGAAGGGCTGCGGGGGTTTTACCGCGGTCTGTGGCCTGCTTGCTTGCAGATCATGCCCTACATGGGCATTGTGTTCACTAGCTACGACCTGCTGGGTGCCGGCTATAAGTGGGCCCGCCTGCACATTTTGCGCCAGCAGACTGGGCTGACTCGTATTCTAGACTCGATGCAGGACGCAATTATTGGTGGAAGCGCTGCAGTTATTGGCAAGACCTGCGTGTATCCGCTGGATTTGGTTCGTAAGCGCCTGCAGATTCAGGGCCCGCACTTGATGAGCTTTGCTAGTGGTCGGGTGCCCAAATATGTGGGCATGACTGATGCTCTAATGTACATTGTCAAGCATGAAGGCGCATTGGCCTTGTTCCGCGGTCTGACTCCAGCTCTGGTCAAAGCAGCACCAGCTTCTGCCACTGTGTTTTTCATTTTTGGACATACTCGCGATCTGCTCCTTTCTCGACAATAAACATTCTTTATTGTAACAAACGTGCTATGTCGTCATCGTCGCTGTCTACCTGGTAGTCCAGGTCCTTTAGCGGCTTATCTGCCAATGTCTTGTCGGTTGGACTCAGCATATTGTCGAGCTCGTCGATGTCCACTGATGGCTTTTTCCCATGCGCCGCCGCTGCTGCAGTGTCGTTATCCGTGATCTCATCCAGCAGCTGATCCACCTCATCGAGCAGGTTCTCGTACGGATCATGCGGCGCATTGATCTGCGGCTCTCGTGGCGCATTGGCCCATTCGTCACGTTTTCCCGCATGCTCACTGCCAAGCTCGCCATCATGCTCATTGCCTCCGTCATTCTTCAGGGACAGCTGCACCATATGCTCGGCTATTTCGTCATCAGGCTCTGCCTTCTCCCCATGCCCCCTGTTCATATCAACCAGCTCAATATCCCCTCCGTCCATTTGCGCCCGTCTGCTTGCAGCAGATGCCTCGCTGCTGCCTGTCTGTGCCGCATCTCTTACCACCGGATTCAGCATTCTCTGGTCAACAAACTGACTTCCCAGCGCAATGGTCTGAGCCACTCGTGCAGACATTTCCTCTGCAACCGATCTCCCGCCAGCCAGCAGCCGCGCAGGCATCGAGCTGACGGATCCCCGAGGCGCCAACGCAGTCGCCGGCAAGTGCGTGGATATCGCCCGTTTGGGATTCGCCAGCTCCACCCCGTCCGTAAACCTAAAAGACCCTGGAACGATATCTGCAAAAAACTTTTCCAGCATTTCGTCTTCCAGCACCGCCACTCGGAACAGATTGCGAGCTAATGCAAACTGCTCGTTCTGGGTTTCGGTGCCAAATGTTACTGCTCGACGCAGAAAATCAGAAACTGACTGCAGCAGCTTCTCTTCGTTGGTCATATCGCCTGAGGGCGTGCGCTGATCGCGGCTGCCCGTCTCCACGTCTTCCCCATGCCCAATATACAAGATGGCTTCCGATAGCTGGAACATCTCTTGACGGCTAATCGATCCGGGACTGGTGTCTGCGTACATGTCAAAAAATACGTCCATTCTTGTAAGCAGATCGGTATTGACTATACGGCCCAACGCAATCACACACTGCTGGAAAGATACTCGTATGCTTCTAATATCGCAATCCTTGGCAGGCTTGGTCTCCTCAGATTTGGCATCAGCAGCAGCAGGCTTGGTCTCAGTCAACGAGGCAGCTTCAGGCGAGCGCTGATCAGCAGATGCAGCAGCACTTATTGGCGTTGCAGGCTCGCTCTCGGCGCTTTGCAAGTTTACGCGGCTTTTAGGAGGCTCAATATAGCTGGTATATCTAAACAGTGATGTGATAAACCAGCCAGGATTTTCCAAGCTAGCAGCCACTTCCTTGGCAATATCATCCAGCTTAGCAGCCCCACCCTTAGTTGCCGCTGTTGCTGCATTTTTGATATCCGCCAGCTCCACATTGCGATGGCTCTGCTGCCGCTCTTTGGCTTCTCCAATCTGTACGCGCATCCACGACGAGATCTCGTACATAAACCGAGCAAATGCATAAACATCCAGCAAGATCTTCTCATCGTCGCTTTTGGACAGCACGGGCGCTGCATGGCTACGGTTACTACGTGAATAAAAAAGCACCGAGTAGTAGCGATCGTACAGCAGCGACAGCTGCTCGCGAGTAAACCCACTGGCATCGATGACATTGCGTAAAAACGTGCGTTTGGAAAAGTCCTCGACTGAATGCACAATACGAAGTTGATGTGATCGCCGTAGCTCTTCAATTCGCTGATGCGTGATAGCGGAAAAGTCACTATAGGCCACATATAGCAGCTCATGGAACTTTGTGACTTGCCGCGCCCGAGCATTCTTTGAGTCTGGGTACGCTGACTCACCTAGCGTTGTGTAGTACTCTTTGAGCGTAAACAAAAACGTGCCATCATCCGAAGCCTCCATTAAAGTACCGCCGTTGATTTTCAATATGGCCAGCCCTATTTGAAACAGCACTTTGGGGCCTTCCAGGAAAAAGCAGTCCAGCACACGCAGCGCATATGCCAGAGGCATCGAGTTGACAAATAGCGTCAGGAACCATGGCAAGCATGCCAGAGATAGCTGAATGTCGTGCTCACGCAGACTCTGAGCCAGCATGGGCATGGTATCCTCTACCAGACGGACAAACACGGCCTGGTCCAGAGATGCGCCATACATTGATGGCGTATAGTATCCAGGAACCATCCGATCGCACATGACAGCAAGGGTCCAAAATACCTGCTCCTCGCTCATAAAAATCAGCATCGTCGATGCAACAATGTTCATGGCCTGACAGTATCCCAGCTCAGCATTGCGCAGTGCATAAGCATTCAGCACTCGTCGTAGCGCGTCAATTCCCTCATGTGACTGGTATCCTGGGTACTCGGGCAGCGAACGATTCAAGTCCTTTTCAATCTCGTCAGCATAGGGTCCCGGCTGATCCAAATACTCGTTGACATACCGCTCATAAACGCCGCGGTTTCGGAACCGCATATACATGGCGCCCGAGCTCACTTCCCAGATCTCACCTCGCAGAACATTTGGCAGCCCTACACGGATCAACCGGTTGAACTCGGCTCGTCGCACCACTGTCAGGTTGCGTCCGCTATCGCGCAAGTACATAAACCAGTGCTTCACTTTAGCTGCTTCTTTGTGCTTATGAGCATCGCCTGGAAACCCGAAAGTGCTTCCCAAGCAATTTACCGACTCTGTTTCGGTAAACTTGCTTATACCCTGCTCCAACAGCTGCTCGCTAGGACATGTGCGGCAAAATGCTTTGAGCGTGTACCTTGCCAGTGGCCTATTTTGTGAACGAGCCCGTTGCTGCTCATCAACCATTGCTCGTAGCTGTCCGCGCAGAGCATCGCACCAGCGGTTACAAGAGTTGCTGCTTAGCGGGACACGGAAAACAATGTTCATTTGGTGCCATACGGTGATGGTCAGCTCGTAGCACCGCAGACCCTGAGGGTCCACTGCATTAGCTCGTTCGATCCGCCGAATGGCTGCCAGAGGCAGTGTCACCCGGCAACCGCGCTGTGTGCGCGACATAAAGCACACAAATGACGTCGACAAATACAGCCGCCCACGAAACGCTGTAGCTGTTCCAGGTGCTGTAAATACCGCAGTTTCAATCTCCGACAGCAGCTCCTCGTCGCGTGGAAGGCCAAACTCACTTTGAAAGTCTTCGTCTCGACGCTGTTGCGCAATTTGCTCTGCCAAAGACCCGCCGCGATTGCCTGCACTCAAAGATACGTTTGAAGCCACCGCCATATCATCGGTGCTGCGCTGCTCATGTGCACCAGCCTGCTGGCTGTTAGTCGCATACTCTGAGTTTATAAGCACACGCTTCATCGTGTTGGCGGTCAACTGCTGCAGCATCTCAAATGTCTCGTCACGATGGAACAAATTGGAAAACACGTACTTTGTACCATTTCTCTCTTCAACTTCAATGGAGTCATCGCGTGCCCCGCCCATCGATTTTGCGCGGTTAAGATCTTTGATGTCACGCAGCTGTAGCATAATCTTTTTTTCCGATCCAAATATATACGAGTAGAAGCAAAAGTAGTTTTCACTCAAGTACAGCCACCCCTGGTGTATCATGAAGCTACCCTGTAGCGCACACGAATAATAAGTGACCAGGTTCTCTGTCCTTCCAACATTAAAGGTTTGCCGAAAGGTAGTCGTGGCTGCCCGCATTTTGCGATCTGCCGGTATTGCATCTTGGCCTTCTTCTGCGGAAACCAGAAAGCGGATTTTGGTCACGACAAAATTGGCCCGCTCAGCTGCCTCGTCTAGCTCCTTTACAACCGGCATTATGTTTTCACTGAGCCACTTCCAATCGGCATCTATCTCGCTCCGTGTCTCTCCTACCGCCAGCAATATATACGAGAGTGCTTGTGGGTCGTGCCGGTAGACTAGACGAAAGGGTGGCGGTTTTGTCTCTAGGACATTTTGAATGGTGGCCAGAACACTTTGTAGAAATGCGCCCCCAGCGGAACCCGACTGTTGCAGTACAAAATTCGCTGTTGCTGTAACGTCGCTCCAAAATGCGCTGGGTTCTGCTGGCGCTGGCAACACAAACATTTTTCTTTTTTGTTTTTGCAAAATGAACAGGAAAAGAGACAAAAAGTGGTTGATTTTTTTTCGGATATTATTTTTAACGTCATCATCCAGCTCTAATTGATATTATTGATATGCACCATGAGTTGCTTAAATGCAAGCCATTCAAAAGCCTTAGCGAGGCTTCCAGAGCTATTCTCAATTGCTTTTTGCTGAATTCAACACTTGCCAGAGCGGGAAGAATTTATAAGCTTGTTTAAAGTCATCGTTCTTTAAAGGTGACTAAATTGTTGCACAATACATGAATATCGCAGACATTGTCTGTTGGTCAAATAAACCACAACAGATGAGTTAATGTGATATTGCAACAAAGCAAAGGGGGAAAAATCCTGAACCCTGACTACCAAAAAAACTAGAGCGTTTTTCTGCAAATCCCACACCCATTATAACGGAGGTTTTCTTTCCACTCAGCGTGCTTGCTTATCTTTTTTCTCTCACACTTCTTTTTTGCTAAATGGGCGAACCAATTACTGACGGAATTTCACGAGCTGAACACAGCAACGACGGCAACAGTGGCTCAGGCACGCCTCCACCCGGCTACAGCTTTCCAACACACAAACTTGCTAAAACGATGCAAGGTAAATATACCTTTTCTGTGAATACGCTGGTAGCATAGAGAGAAGTTATGGTACTTATCAATGGCAGTGTAGACTCGTCCAAAGTTCCCTTGGTACTGGTTGCTTGTGGGTCATATTCGCCGATAACATACTTGCACCTTCGCATGTTTGGTAAGTTTTTATATTCGACATGCAGTTATGCGGAAAACACTACTTAGTTTGCTGCATGCAGTTTTTGTAGAAATGGCAGCTGATTATTTCAACAACCATGAAAAGTACGAGTTGATCGGCGGCTACTTTTCGCCGGTATCCGACTACTACCAGAAGGAGGGATTGGCACCGGCGCACCATCGTGTCCGCATGTGCGAGCTAGCCACAGAGACCAGCTCGACATGGCTAATGGTCGATAGCTGGGAGTCGCTGCAGCCATCGTACCAACGAACTGCAGTTGTTTTGGATCACTTTGACGAGGAATTGAACACAAGTGTAGGTGGGATGCTGCTTCCCGACGGCTCTTATAAAAAGATTCAGGTGCTGCTGTTGGCTGGCGGTGATCTTATAGAGTCAATGGGTCGAAAAGACGTTTGGGCATCGGAGGATGTAAGTATAAGAGATCGCAAATTAGCTTTATTTGTCCTTGCTAAAGCTGTTTTTGTAGCTACATCATATTTTGGGGCACTATGGCTGTATGATTATTGAGCGCACAGGCACAGATGTGTGGGAATTTCTTCTTTCACATGATATCCTGTATGAGCACAAGAAAAACATACATGTGGTCAAGCAGGTCATTTATAATGATATCAGCTCGAGCAAAGTACGCTTGTTTGTCAAGCGGAAAATGTCGATAAAGTATCTGGTGCCAGACGCGGTGATGCGCTATATCTTTGAAAACTCGCTGTACGCGACCAAGCTGACAAGAAAGCGCGACTACGTGTCATTTGCCTTTGATTAAATGTTATTTATTTATTAAAACTTGCCAACGATTTTTGCCCAACTTGATAAGCAAAAATGTGGTCCCTCCTATTAATCTTTAGTTGATAAGCCAGCACCCTTTTGATTTTGTCCTTCGCGACGGAAGAACGACTTGCGCTTCTTCTTGCGGCGGGCGTCAGCTTCACTCTCCTCAGCCATCCGCTTCTTGGCATAATCCTCTTTCTTCTTCTGCACGGTTTCGCGGCGCTTTCTCGCCTTGTCTTTGTAAAGCAAGTTGATCTGGCCCAAGAGATCTGCTACACGCTTATCCTGCTTGTCCATAACCACTGCGCGTGAGGGAGCATCGGTCAGCACGCGCTTAGTCTTGGCCTTGAATGGCAGCTCGGCTTCCAGCGACTTGGGAATCCGCAAAGGATTAAACCGCTTAACCACTCGCTCAATGGGTTTGTAATGTGAGTCCTTCTTGTTGGGCACAGGCAGATTCTTTGATCTGCGGATCTCAGCTATTGTACGCATATAGGTTACCGACAGCAAAGAAGTGATCGGGTTGTAAAAGCGCTTGATGGGGATGGTATGGAATGCTCGCAGAAACACAATGTCGCTGGTCTTGATCTTGTCCTCAAACGTGGCACGGAACACGCCGTTATTTCCATGGGCCTTTTTGACCTGGCCACGAATGCCGCTTACCGTCTTTATCGCCGCTCCCTCAAACTTGGCCACTTCCAGTGACGAGTTGAACATCCGCTTGATATACGCCGTGTGCCTGTGGATCTTGTCCGGGAACCCCGTCAGCTTTACCTTCTTGACAATATCAATGGCCTGGCTGTTCTCCAAAACCGTACCGGTAGCTGCAACTCCAAAGTTGTGCGCTCGCTTCATATAATACGCGCAGAATCCTGTGCCGGGCTGAATGTACGGGCCGTAAACAGCTGCGCTGCAGTGCATATGCTCGGGTGTGTACTTTAGCATGCGGTTCTTTATGCGGTCGTTCATAAAGTATGTGGGAATCGTCTGGAACCGTCGCCAGCCTACCGATATCACCAGCGGGTCGCCTGTCTTGAGAATCTTTGGATACCAGCGATGCCGCTTGATGCGCAGCGTGATCAACGACAACCCCTCTTCGTTGGGGATTCCGCCCAGCACCACTGGCAAATGCGGGTTGAACCCTTGCATAAACTCATAAGGCATATCGTTAATTACAACCTTTACATACTCGCCTGCCCACCGATAGTTGATAGTGGCCAGCTCTTCCATCTCATTTCGTGTATCGTCAACATACTTTTGCAGCTCTTCTTTTTTCTGCTGGTAAAAATCCTTTTTGGTGCCAGATTCGTCGTCAGAACCATAAATGCGATCAAACTTGTTTTTGAGCTTCTTCATTTTGTCTGCTGCAAGCCCAAACTCATTCTCTTCCTCCTCCTCCTCCTCCTCCTCCTTCTCACTTTCGCTTGCGGACTGCTCGTCTTCATCGTTCGATCCGGCTTCTAGATCTTCAAAATCGCCCTTATCCTCGTCATCGCTGCTGCCCTCTTCATCTTCGCTATCGCCAGGATTAGTAATAAAGAACTTGCGCAGTTTGGACTCGTCCAGATCGTCGCTAATGGCTAGCGATTTTATACAGTCGTCTATATCCTCAACGGGCTTGGCCTGGCTACTGTCTGATTGCCCATATACCAGATCCATAAGATTGACTCGTTTGACGCCTGTATGAATTGGAGCCAAACGAACAGTGGCTTCACTGCTCTGACCATCGCTGCTCTGGTCATCGCTATCGTTGCTATCATCACTATCATTGCTATCATCGCTATCATTGCTATCCAAGGCATCCGCTCTACGCAAGATATCCTCATCACCGCTATTCTCATCATCGCTGGACGACGATTGATCTCCAGCTGTCGATTCACTGGCGCTACCGCTGTCCGATACGCTGCCTTCGTTGCCTTTTGATTCATCAAAGACTGCTGGACGGCGAAGCGCATCAGCAGTAATCGGCTTGGCATTAGAAAACAGGCTAAATTGCTGTGTAGCCAGCTGATCGGTAATAGTATTAACCTTCTGCAGCTCATTCAGCATACGCTCCCCCTCTGCTTCTTCTGCCTTTTCCTCATGGGCACTCTTGCGCAGGTCAATGTACACGGCGTCCTTGTCATACATCACACCGTTGACTTCAGACATGGGTGCATAAATAAGTTTGTGTCGCTCGTCTAAGCGCTTCCGCTCCTTGTCGGGGATAGGACACGGGTCAGGCAGCTTTTCAGTTTCATCCAACTGGTAGTCTCCAGCTCCAGGGATATGCACGCGATCCCGGCCCTTCATATGCGTGCCTCGCAAATACCCATACAAGGCTACGGTGCGGTTAGCCTTGGGGTTTGCTTCCAGCAACTCTGGATCTGTCAAGTCCTGAATACGATCCGCCATCATATATGGATGCGTACTACGCCAGGCCAATGGCCGCAGTTTAACCACCGACACGAACCGTGACAAGTTCAGAATCTCGCGATCCAAGTACCGACCATTTTCAACTCCAGACAGATAGAATAGCTTGGCGCCATCATACACTTCGGTCCAAAAACGATGCTTAAAGTTCTTCTTTACCACTTTTAACCGTTTGTTATCCTTGAAGCCATCCAGATGAGTTAGCACGCCCATTACTTTGGGCATTCCATGAGTCTGCAACAAATTGAGAAACTCAAATGTCTCCATTTCAAATCCAAAGCTGGCATCGATGGTTAGAATCACCAAATCAGCAACTTTGGCCAAATCAGTCATGGCACTAATGTCGTTTGCGCATTCCATAAAAGTTAGCCGCTGGTGTTTGCCGCTGACCACGGTGACGGGTCCGCGGATTTCAGATAGCGTGTTTTTGGTATAGCGTCTGACTAGCGACTTTATAAGCGTGGTTTTGCCTGACTGTGGCGGGCCTACGACGGCAACTATCAGAGGCGGAGGCACAGTGGGGGTGCGGTCAGCCATCGGTACATGGTACTTTTTCTCATCTAGCTCTGCTTTACGCCGTGCCATCCGATCCGCCTTTTGCGCCGACTGCATGGCAAAGGCCTTGGGGTTGTTCTTTTCCGCATTTTTGTGTTTTTGCTGCTTCTTCTTAACGCTAGCTCCTGCCTTGCGCACTCTATGCGCCTTGTGTGTTTGCTTTGTATCCATTATTTTGTAAAGAAAAAGAAAGCAGAAGAAAAAATAAAAAAATTTCTTGTGATTTTGTTACTGATTTAATTATATGTTTTCTTGATTGCCCCTCTTGTTTGGTTTTTTTTTCTATAGCTAACGCGGGATGTACGTAATTTTGCAATAAACACCATCTGTAAAGGAAAAGTGTACTATATCAGTTTGACAAGGTGGATATCTGAGCTTTTAGTGATCGACTTTATTGGTCCCACAGAAGAATCACTACTGCGTTCAAAAAAAAATGCATATCCCTCTGAAAAATAAAAAAAAATGGTGCATGTTATTGCTTCACTTTTCCCTCTTTCTTTTTAATTTTTATAACTTACGCGTAATATTGTGTTTTTAAAAACATTATAGCTGTCATATTCAGGTATACTGTAAGATTACGACATGGATGAACTGATACTGTTTCTGGAGAGAAACACGGACCAGGATATTGAAGTTAAAGAACTAGCAAAGCATCTCGAAGCCGCATTCAACAGTCCCGACAATGAGCTATTCGACCCAGACTCGTTCAAGAACACGATGAGCTATCTGGGCCAAATAAGCACAATGAGCTATGACGATGCTATGCAGCTGTTGAATATAATTGTGCCTGGGCTAGACAAGACACAGAAAAGCCTTACTCGCACACAGACCAACATCGATAATGCCGTAGCGCCATCCGTAAATATTATTGACGAGGTGGACAACGAGACACGGGCAGTTCCCGAGCAAAATTTCCGTTCCAACGTTAGAAATACATCGCTAAACTCGTTCAGCCGCAAGCGCACTTCTCCTATACGCACAAACCACACGTCTTCCTCGGGAGAAGGCAGTCGATTGCGAAGCCGCAATATCGCCGGGATGACAAACGAGCAGTATGACACGATGGCCAATAGCATCCAGCCAAAGCTGGTTAACGACATTGCGTCCTATGCCACTCAAGCAGGCATAGGCCCAGTGTACACATCCAAAACGGCAACTACTGAACAGGCATACAGGGACCGCCCATCAGTTTCTGATCCGGTAAGTATCACAAAAAGCCTCTTTAAATCCAGCAAAAAGCTGCATTTTTTGCTAGACAAAAACAAGGCATTGTGTGAGCTATACAACTCGAGTAAATTGGCCTTTTTAAGCCCATCATGATCTTCAACCTATATTCTATTGTGTTTATCTACTGCTAAATCACGTTTGTGTGTGCTTCTTAGGAACAAAGTGGGTTCTCAACACCACATGTTAGTCGCAAGGCCATCCGCCAACGTATTCATGCAGTCAAAACGTCACCACCTACTGCTGGCGGGTACGATGATCCCATTAGCCCCGACAGCTCGTTCCGTGAGCCTATATCTCCATCACGGGAGGTTCTGTCGCCTACTCGCTTTGCAGAAATGGACGATGGCAGCCGAAAGTACATCCAGGAGGTGCTGGCCAAGAAGTCTGAGCTGCAAAAGATGGTAACTGAAAAGGAGCGTCGTATAGAGCTAATTGAGAGTCAATACGAAAAGCGCACAGTCAGCTTGGAGCGCGAGCTGGACGAATGCAAGGCGGAGCTAACGATGAAAAAGCGCGATATTGAGCGGCTCAAAGCCAGCGAAAAGAGCTATTTGGAAAACTTGCAGATTGCCGAGAGCGAAGTTGACCGTTTGGGAGTGAGTCTGTCCAATGCTACTTCACAGTCTGCTGATCTGCGACGCCAACTAGATAAAAAGTCTGCCCAAATGACTGATGCTAACCGCCGGGCACTTGACAGCCAAGCAGAGATTTCCAAGCTCAGATCTAGTTTGGAGTCCAATCAGCAACAGCAAGACCAGCTGCTCAAGGAACACCGGCACTTGGAGTTAAGGTATCAAGAGCTAGAACATGAATTCAAAGCGGCTCGTGAGTTTAAAGATGAAGCAGAGGCAGCTCAGCAGAAGAATATGCAGCTGAGCTACACTATTGAGCAGCTAAACCAAGAGATCAAAGACTTGCGTCTTCAGCAGCAGCAACAGCAAGCGGCTAGCAGTGCGGATCAGGATTCGGCTGCTGACGCTCAAAAGCGTGCAAGTCGCAAGTACAAGAGCTTGCAGGACGAGCTAGCACAGCTGGATGACAATCCAGATCTGGGCATCGATGATCTTATCACTGGCGACGACAATGCGCTGGCTAGCTACCGTACACGTGCGCCTGGCGCTTCAGAATCTGCTGCTACCAAGGTTTCGGATATAGGAGCCACGTCTACTGATGCTCAGGAGCTCAAGGATATGGCAGTACGTCAATGGATCAGCACTGCATTAGGTCGCTGCTCTTCCGAAGACCTAATCATTCTTAACGAAGTGTGGAAGCGCATCAAGTACTGCGATACCAGTGCTGAAAGCCAGGACGACTTGCGTCGTGAGCTCATTGAGGTCTTTATGGCGCCTTACAAGTACGGACTGAAAGAGGCAATTCGCAGCCGCTCCAACGCCACGTTATCCCGTATTGTTGACAATGTAGCTGGCGAGTATATGGGCATATTGACGGGCGACCATAGCCGACATGGAAAGGGAGCATCGGCACTGGCCCAGGTGATGGCCAATGGCCAGCACACCACTGCTGCCATTGTGCTATACTCAGTGGTTATTTTCTGCCTGGGTATCATCACAGCAAGCTACTTTAATCTTGCTCAGCCACTGTCTGCTTCAGTGCCCTTCGGTATGGTTAATGGCACTGGCTCTGTAATTCACGATGGGGGTGACGGCAGCATGAGCATGATGCGGCAAATCTTGGTGGTTGATGACACTCCCGTTAACAAGTACTATACTCCATTACGCAAGCGGTCACCACGCTCGCGGCTAGGCGAAATCTTGTTCTACTGGATGGAAACGTTGCTGTGGGACGATGCAGATACCCCAATACCAACATAGCTTTTTATTGATTAAATCACACAAATTTAGGATGACTTGAAATTTTTTTCCGTTGACTTCATTGCAATTTGGTTGAGGTGGTTTAGAAAAAGCTTTATTTCTCCTTTGAATTTAATTTGGTGGGTTTTTTTGTGTGTCGACCTTCGACAAATCTACAGTTAAGGAGCAGAGAAAAAGAAAAGGAAAGCGAAATCAATTGCGCATCTGAATCGAGCACTTGAATAATGCCCCCACGTTATCATCAGATACGTCCCGAGATTGTTCTTCGGCGTGCCGAAGGTAAGCTCATTTAGAAATGGCGAAAAAGGCTGCTTGTGTTTTCTAATTAACAGTTGAAGTTATATAGAGCTTATTAATGTTGGACAGTCGGTATCCGCGCTGGAGACTCTGTACGATGCCCTGCTAAGCAAGCACCTTCGGAACGTCAATGCGGCCAACACCGAGCCGTTTCTGCGCAAGTTTGTTGAGCTGTGCATTGAGCAGCGGTGTGGCAAGCAGCTTAAGGAGGGTCTGATGCAATACCGTAACATTGTGCAGTACACCAACCCGGAATCTTTGGCTGCAGTTATAGAGACGATGCTGGAAAATATCACCAAGCGAGTGACCTCGGCACAGCACAACGCCGAGCAAGTGGCGGTCGGTACCATCGAGGACCTGGACGAGACCGAGACCCCCGAAAACTTGATGATGAGCCTGGTTAGCGGCGAGCAGTCTCGCGACCGTGCCGACCGCGCCCTGGTGACTCCCTGGCTCAAGTTCTTGTGGGAGGCATATCGCAACTTGCTAGACATTCTGCGCAACAATGTGCGCTTCGAGGCGCTATACCAAAAGATATCCAACAAGGCTATCGACTTTTGCCGTACCTATGAGCGCAAGACTGAGTTCCACCGTTTGTGCGAGCTGCTGCGTAGCCACTTGCAAACCATCACCAAGTATGCGCACCAGCAAAACTCGATCAACCTATCGAACCCGGAAACTATGCAGCTGTTTTTGGATACTCATTTCCACAAGCTCAACACGGCGACCGAAATGGAGCTGTGGCAGGAGAGCTACCGCTCGGTGGAGGATATCCATGACCTGATTCAGCAGTCCAAGCGCCCTATCAAGCCGCAAGCAATGGCCAACTACTTTGAAAAGCTGACTCGCATTATGTACGTGGCAAAGAACCCCTTGTTTTTGGCGGCTGCCTGGCATCGGTACTACAACTTTATCCACCGCCAGACCAAGATTTTTACGGAAGAGCAGCTGCAGAGCGTAGCCAACAATGTTCTGCTGTCAACGCTGGCTGTGCCTATTATCAAGCCCTCCTCGCGCATTCTATCGGCAGCGGCCAAGGAGAACAAGCAGCGCACGCAGCGCTTTTCTAGCCTGCTATTCCTCAGCACTGCTCCTACGCGTGTCAGTCTAATCAATGACTTGATCAGCGGCGATGTGCTTGGCCGTGTGCTGCCAGAACTGCGTCCTCTGTATGATTTGGTTGAGGAACAATTCCACCCATTGTCGATTTGCAAGAAGCTTAGCCCTATTCTGAGCGAGCAAATTGCCTCCAACAGCGATGTGGCCAAGTATGGTACTCTGCTGTGCAACGTAATTTTGACACGTCTGCTGCAGCAGCTATCGCAAGTGTACACTTCAGTGCAGCTTGATTTTATTTTCCGCCTGGCGCGTTTCCCAGAGCCCTATGCGATGTCGCCAGCGGAAATTGAGCGCTTTATTATGCACGGTGCTCGTCGCGGTGAGTTCCAGCTGCGTATTGACCATCAGTCCCGCTCTGTAGTCTTTGATACTGATCCATTTGACAGCTCGCAGTCACTGAGCAACAGTGCCCAGCTGCAAGCTTCTCCATCGGATCTTATGCGCTCGCAGCTCAGCTCGCTGGCCATCTGCCTATCCAATGCTCAGCGGGTTGCTTGTCCTGAGTTTACGGCTGAGAAGCAGGCGGAGAAGGCATCTGCAGTTGCTGCAGCACTGAAGTCTATGAGCGAGGAGCACCGTCTGGCTACTGCGCGCAAGCTGGTTATTGATCGCAGAAAGGAAATCATCGAGAACGCAATTGCACGTAAGGAGCGTGCTGAAGCTCGTGAACGTGCTATGCGTATCCAGCGGGAGCAAGAGCTGGAGCGCGAGCGTCGCGCAGAAGAGAAGCGCCGTCGCGAAGAAGAGCGCGTCAAGAAGGAGCGTGAGGCGATTCAACGTGCTGAAGCCAAGAAGCTGGCCGAGTCCATCAAGCAAAAGGCTGGCTTGGATGTCAAGATTGACGATTTGGAGAAGATGGACACGTCCAAGCTTCTTGAGCTGCAAGTAGAGCAGATTGAAAAGGAGAAACAAGACATGCAGTCTCGTCTCAAGGTCTTGGGTCGTCGTATGGACCATACGGAGCGTGCTTACCGCAAGTGCGAGAAGCCGCTACTGGAAGACGACTATGAGAACCAGAAAAAGGCCGATCGGGAGAACCACGACTCGGCGCGCAAGCTGCAGCTGGAGCAATCTCGCGAAAAGTTCGAGCAAGACATTGCCCAGAAAAAGCGCTTCTTGCGTATGTTTGACGACTTTAACTCAGTGCGTAAGCAGCTTGATCAGGGTCGGTCAGAGGCACTGGCTGCTGAGCGCAAACGAGTGCGCGAGGAGCTTGCTCGGGCTCGCGAGGAGCGTATTGCCGAGTACCGACGTGTCAAGGCTGAAAAGGAAGAAGCTGAGGCTCGTGAGCGTGCTGAGAAAGAGGCTCGGGAGGCTGCAGAGCGAGAGGCTAAGGCTGCTAAAGAGGCGGAAATGGCCAGGTTGCGTGAAGAGTTGGCTGCTCAGCGGGCTCGTGATGAGGAAGCATTGAGAATTCGTTTGGAGCTGGAGGCGAAGCGTGAGGCTGAAAACGCCAAACCAAAATATATTCCGCCCAGCAAGCGTACTGGAACTCCTGGATCCACCGTCACTCCTCCATCTGTGGCGTCACCTAAGCCTGCAAGTTCGTCAGCAAGTCCTGGTGCTCCCAAGAAGTATGTCCCTCCTTCGCTTCGCAGAAAGCAAGCGTAATTTTCAGTGAATAGGCGGGTCTTTCAATAAATCCAATCATTGCTTTATTAGCTTGCGTGCCATGCTTTAGTGTATACATCACCAGACGCATGTGCAAAGCATTTTATCTTCTGCTATAAGTATCCTTTAGAAGAATGTGGTTTTACATTTCTGACTTTGACAAAGGAAAAGCTGTATGCAGCCGCAGCAAAAAGCAATTAACTGGTTTTTAAAAGAAAAACAATCTACCTTTGGCGTAAAAGATAAAGAAAAATTGCAAGTGACTGCAGTAAAAACCTAAGCTGTGAGATTTAAAAGTTGAATGACAGCCTTTCTTTTTAGTAGTTTTATTCTTTATTTTTTCTTAAAGTAGTCGTCAGCTATGCTTACTAAATTATGTGACGCAGCAATAACTGCTAGCTGCCTGGGATGGATAGCTTATTCGAAGGCAAACAAACAACCTAGGCTGAAATCCCTATA
>JANBUW010000051.1:0-38928 GCA_027579605.1 Coemansia brasiliensis | reverse complement strand
ACTGTGAGCCATACACGTGTGCACCGCTCAGCAAGCTTGGAGTACAACGCTCAGTTCCTTGTTGATCCGCAGTTTGACACGCCATGGACGGTGGTGGTGCTGCCATTTAGTCGTTATATTCGCGCACTAACACTGACACTTCAATGATTTTAGTACCAAAAGCGAGCTAGCACCAAGCAAAATTGCAACTGAAACCCCGCTCAACACAACGTCTACCAGCTTAGATATAGCAATTAGCAACAATAATGCTGAGATAGATTTTCAAAAAAATAATAAAAAGCTAATCTGTGGACGAAACCACATTTGGTCCAAATTTTATCAATATCTTTTGAACAGTACCGATAATATCACGGTCGCCAACATCCGTAGCCACTCCAATGATTTCAACCAGATCTGGCCATAATCGCAAAACTGTCGACTTGAACAAACGAGCTGATGACTCCCGAGCAAAATACTGCAAAACACTCAAAACTAGGGGGCGCCAGGCTGTAGTCATCACCATCTGCTTTTTTGCATCGGTGGATTCCGAATCCTGCTGGTTCTCCAAAGACACAATATATAGTGTATTTTCTGAAGACTCTTTTCGTCCGCAATATTCGGCCAAGCCCATCTGCATCAACTGAGATAGCCGATCGTCCACTTGCTCAATCACCGTTTCCCGCTCCTTCTTCACTTTATCTGCAGACGCTTTGGCTGCTTTATCTCTTTGACCAGTCACAACTGGTATCCCTAAAGCATCTGCCTGCATCCGCTGCAAAATATATAGCTCCATCAGTGCACTTCCTGTCTCCTGCTTAAGCAGACTGGGCATAGTGGGCATGACTCCCAGTTCCACCAGGCGGCGACGAACCTGACGATTCTGATTAAATCGATGGGCAAATGACCGCGACTGGTCTAAGCAATCCAGCAGAATAAACAAATGATGGGCAGACATCTTTTGGTACAGATCGTCGCAAACTGGATCCTTGATAAGCGAGCCAGATTCCACGTTGATTCCAAATAATTCGCCCAGCGTTTGAATCAATAACAGCTGCAAAATGCATTTCAGCGTGATAAACACATAGTCTGGCTTGCTTCCTGATTGTTTGTTGGCCTGCTTTTGCGAACGAGGAAGCAGCGACGGAGTAACGATCGGCTTGGTGATTACCGGGGGGCTGGCTGCAGCATTGGCCTCGCTAGCTGCTGATATTGGACTAGGCGTATCATTGCCATCTGTAGTCGATGAAAGCAGTGAGGCTGCACTACCTGCAGTGCGTAGCGGACTGGGACGATTAGTCGAATGCAAAGCAGTCTCGTTTGTCTGTTTGGGTACTTTGGGAACTATTGCTGGCAAAGTCTCAGTTTTTTTGTTCTCAGCCTCCCACGATGCACCTGCCACCGAAAACAGCTCACGAGGCTGCGACCAGCTAAACAAACGAGATAGCGTACTACATACCAAATCCCATGCCTCGCTGTCCCACTTGAAATAGTTAGCCTTGATCATATCTTGTAAACACGATGTGCCTACTTTGCCCAAAACCTCCGATGGCTGGGCAATGCACAAAACAAGCAGCTCTAGGACCTCGCCCATCATGCCATGCGTCAGCTGCTGCGGGAAGTACTCTGTATAAAGTGCCACCACATGCCGTAAAGCCTTTATCAATGACGTCGAAAACCACAGCTCCAAATCATCAATAGTTGCAAACCGCTTTGAGTTCGACGGATCCCGCAGGTCCGCAAACATTGGAAATACCAGCGATCGCAAAGTATGTGTCCACAGGGAACTGGAAAAGTGCCGTCCATGTTGCATCATCAGTCGGTAGAACGCATCTAAGGCACGAGTGCGCACTTCCAAGTCCTCAGTATGCATTACTACCTCATAGAGCGCACGAAGCACTGGCATCCATACACGATACAAGGGCTGGTCATCCATGCTCACCTTTACATCAGCCTTGTATTTTGGATGCATCAGAATCTGCTCGCTCAATGACTCTGCCGTGCTGCACATTGTATCTATGGCGCTTAGAGCAAATCTCGAACGACGAGCTGCTGCGCTGGCAGGCAGACGTACCATTGAAAACTCATTGAGGCAGTCAATCAGCTCATGGAAATATTCCAACCCCATAATAGTTACAACCTCTTCTGTGCTGCTGCTGCTATCCTGGTGGCCTTCTTCGGTCTGTACTTGTGCTATGGCCAATGCCCACATGTGCTTGCCATGATGCAATGCACACTCGCGGGCCACAAAAAAGCCCATTTCAGCAATCTGATCATGCGAATCACGCGCAGCAATCTGAGCCACGTTCAAAACCGCTTTCCAGCCGCTTCGGATGTGCGATGCTGCTGCTTGCACCAGCTGATGCACGCAGCGAAGCACCATGTCTTTGACCAGCAGGTCTTCAGCTGCCGCCCGCTGCTTGCTTTGATGCTGCAGTTCAGATGCGCTTTCGGGAATATAGCCTTCCAAAATATCCGCAAATGGTCGCAAAAACTCCTTTTGGAATGCAAAATGAGGCAGCTCTTCCTTTTCCAAAAACTTCATACTCAGTTGGCGCAGTGAATCAAGTGCAAATACCGCCGCACGGGTATCTGAATATCCACCTACCCTGTCAAATAGCGGTCCCAGGATCGCCCAGATCTGTGACCATTCTACCCGAATACGACTCATGTTATAATAGGCAATTTCGACGATCTTGGTCATCGAAAACAGCCGTGATGGCGCCTGAGCGCTCGGTGCCATAGACAGTGATGACTGGCGGCGCTGCTGTTGTTTATAAGCTGCGCCATCCAACGACGAGCGCGCTGAGGCGAATGTAGAGGTAATCTCACCCCAAGCTACCTGCGACAATGCCCGAACAAAATCCACAATGCCCGCGCCCGACAGCCGCACCGATGCTGTGAACAGTCGATCAACTGCCACAACCAGCGCTTGCGAATTAGTCTCCAGCTTTGCCAGCTCAGCAACCAGCACCGTAGGTTCCACATTGTTCCCCCCTTTGCCGCCAGAATCCGCCTGCTCGCGAGAAACAAACGCGCGTGCAGGAATGCTCTCCGCCGTCTGCGATGACAACGGCGCGCTAACAGACAAGACACTTGACAGCAACGACTGGCTTGAACCACCTAGCGTCGAATGCAGCGGAAAGTTCGACTCGGAAGACACGCGGGCACTGGCACGGCGAGCCTGCTCAGGACCCTGAGTCAGCAGTTGCAAACGTTCCAGCTGTGACACACACTGCAAAACATCTAGCCAGTTGTCGTTTAGCCCATCACCCACGTCAGGACGGCTGGCAGCTACTTCCACTAGTGCACGGATAGCCTCTACATGCTTACGGCGCATTTCAGCCAGATTCTGCAGCAGCGTAAAGTTTCGCAGAGTAGTGACAAATGTAGCTCGCTCTAGAGGCATACGGAAGCGACACGCGAGCGCTATACCGCATTGCAGACCTACAAGACAGGCAGATACCACATGGGGGTCCGAGCTGGTCTGCATAGGCGAGGACAACGCAGCCAAAACGGCTGTCCACACCAAGGAAAACATAGGTGCAATGTGGTCGGTACGCGTAGCGTGCAAATAGTCGGCCATATCCAACAGCACAGCCCAAGAATCGGCCGAATCCGACATGCGACGCTTTCGCTGCTGCTGTTGCTGCTGCTGGCGCTGGCGCCGCATACGCGCCATATCTCTTATAGACTGTTCGCTCTTAGAAGCCATCTCCGCTGCCACATGCGCATGGTGTTCGCGAATGCGATTGGCAGAGTTATTGCCAAACAGCACAAAGCGCGATGAGACAGCTGGACCCTGATATTGCTGCTGTTGTTGCAGAGGGTCATTTTTGAGCTTGATCTCCTCATTAGCCACCTGGTCAAAGACCTCATGCAGCATCTCCAATGGCAGGTCAGCGCCATCGTTAATGCCGCGATTGTTGGATACAAAGTCAGCACGAGTCATTCGATGGCGTACCTGTGGCGAATGCTGGTCAGTATTGAGCAAAATAGTCGAATATGCCAGTACATAAGCTGCATCAGCATTGGCAAAGCCGACATCGGGATTGCCCATGACATAACGTTCGGCAAACTTGAGCATAAAGCGATCAATCTTTTGTGCTTCTCCAGGAAGCCGGAACGCCTGCAGCAGCTTTCGCAAAGCAGGGACAAATGACATGCGTGCAAAGTCCATCTGGTCAATAAAAGCATGCATCACTGCTACGTTGTGTGCATCACCCTCTCCTAAGAATTCGCCTAGCTGCACCTTGTCGATGGAATCACGATGCGTAAACAGAAAACACGCGACCTCCACTGGATCGTTCGACACCAGCAGCCCAGCTGCGCGCCATGCTTCAATGCCACGCCGTGGTTTCCATGCAAACTGCCGCAGACCTGCTTCCATCTGTGCCTTGCGCGTTTTGATCGACTGCAGCTCTTGCGGGTCATCGCCAGTCTCAGCACCAGTCTCTCGCTCTGCTGGAGAGACCGGGGACGCAGATCCGCCATCGTCCTCAGATGAAGGTGGGGCCAACTCAGCCAAGCGATCACTCCACGTAACCATGCTCTGAAGCATTGCTGCCAGTGCATCCAGGGCCAGCTGCCGCACTGCATATTCGTCAAAGGCCTGCGAATTGTCATCAAATGCCAATCCGCCATACGCCAATGCAGCCTGCGAAACGCCTGTAGTGCCATCATGCTCCTGCTGCTGCTGTTGTTGAGCACTAAATACAGTCTGGCGCTGTTGTACAGCACGCCACACAGCTTCATTAGCCGAATCAGCCGAATCAGCAGCCAGGGAATAGCGTGGACTGCCCTTGGGGGGCAGATTAACAAAACTGGCTCCCAGCTTACACAGAACCTCCGCCAAACGCTGGAAGGCATTGGTATGCATATCTTCCGCACAATCGTAGTTAAGATACAACTCTACAACCACATCCGGCTGCGCCAAAACACGGGCCAAAGTCTGTAGCAGCCGTCCGCGCTGATGCAGTGATCCTGCACTGCGGCTTTCCAGCACTGGTAGCACGATCTCGCGCACCAGAACCTCTATCTCGCGTCGCAGGTACATGCGCGCATGTCGCAAAGCCAGCTCAAAGATCGCCAAGCCCAAGTCCTGAACCATCGCATGCGGCGATGCCAGGCTGCGGCTTAGCGCCAGCGTCAGATACTGCCGCACCACCGCCACCACAGGCACCGCCACTGCCTGGGCAGCGGCTGCCCGCTGCTGCTGAGATGCTGTCTCGGCAAAGTCCGAAATAGCCCGCTCCGGCCCCTCCACATCGCCAAACTCATCGCCTTCAGAGTCGGCCGGAGCCTCCGTCTCGCCTGCTGCCGGTGTGCTGCGCAGATACACATACGATGATAGAAAGACCGCCGTGTGCTCGGCTAGCGCTAGTCGTAGCAGATTCAGCGCCAGACACCGCGACCGCAGCTGCGGCGCCCGTGCGTCCAGCTGGTGCTCGTTGGATGCCTGGCGCATAGCCAGACGACATAGCGCGCGTAGCAGCAAGAACGCGTCGCGTGCATGCATATCACCACTGCTGCTTTCTTCTTCTTGTGAAGCACGAGCCATAACCAGCCGTACCATCTGCGTCACAGTTCCCTGAGCAATCTGTGCATCGGCACCGCGTGCAGCCACAAACACATTGTACGCAGTGCGCACAGCAGCCAGCATTGCTGCCTGCCGCACGGCCAGCCGCTCCGACGACAGCAACGCAAACAGTGCCTTGACAATCTGCACCAACACCGCATCGGCAGTCCCCTCGCCTCGGAAACTACGTGCGGTGATCTCCACCAGCCGCGCAGCTATCTGTGCGTAGTATTCTGCATTGGGAGCATCCTGTACCTGGTCAAAGTACCGGAACGACACCAGCTTTTCAATACAGTCCAGCGCTATTGCTGTCGTGCCCGCACTGCTGTTTTGTGGGTCGCAAGCCAGCGACAGCACCTGCATGATTTCGTCCACTTCGCTTCGGTTGAGCACAGTTGCCTGCTCGCTGTGTACTCGTGGCTGAAGCACCAGTTGTACGCGCTCTAGTGCTGCCTTCAGCTCCCGTCGCTTGCCCTCGCGTGTAGCTTGCAACTTCTCCATCGCTTTGGTAATAAACACCAGCCCAGATAGCAGCTCCACTTGCGGCTTTATCTGCTGGGCAGCTTCTGCTTGGGTGTTTGCATATGATCTCTGCTTCGCCTGCTGCAGTGCTTGGCTGATTATCTGCTGTGGATCTACCAGTATTGCTATGCTGGCGGACTCATTTGGCGTTTTCCTGTCTGTGTGAGCTTGTAGCGTTTCTGTCGATAATGTGTGTTCGCTAATCTCCTTTTCCGCCAGATGACCCATCGCATCGGGCTCGTTGCCAATGTCCGCTGCTGCCATTAACTGTACAAAAAAAAATAATAATAAAGTAGCTATACGCTCTCAAATGTTCTAAAAAAAAGAGCAGGTTTATTTATAAGAAAGTCTCATATCTTTACGGTCCAAATGCATCTACCATGCACGTGACATTTAAGCTTTTATAAAAAGGCGTGCTCTTAGCCAGGGGCATGGCGGCGGGGCATGCCATACAAGTCGCGCGGCTTGCTGCCCACAATCATCTCAGAGCTGTCGTTGTCGATTTGGTTCATCAGCTGGTGTGGTGGCACAAACGTCTTGGGCATACCACGCAGAATCTGCTCGCGCCTTCGGCTCATCTCGATCTCGTCGGCTCGCTGGCGGTGTTCGCGACGACTCAGCGATATGTCGTTGGTTAGACTGGAGCCAAAGGCAGGGATCTGGATCGGCATCGAGCCTGCCAGCATCTGGCTCAGGTTTCCGCCTGGCCGCTGCATATTCACGCCGCTAGCTGCACCCGTCTGCTCGCTAGAAAAGTCGCCAAATGCATCTTCCTCGCGTTCTAGCGCGTCCGACAACTGTGAGCGGCCGCTGTTGGTGCGCTGGCCCAGATGCCGGCCCAGTCCGCCCTGGCTGCTGCGCGGAGGAATGGCACCCATAGCCGAAAACGCAGTCTCGTCTTCTAGATCAAGCTCGTCATCGCTGAAGCTGTGGGCTGGACCATGCAGCCGTTGCGCTCCTGTGTAGCTGCTGCCCCGCGCAAGTGGATTGGCTCCCGCTGCCTCCATACCGCCTCCGCCGGTGCTTCCGCGGAGCATCGCTGCCAGCCCCGATGTCCCGGCCGTACCCTTGTGCATGCCTGGAGATACAGGCGCCTGCTGCTGCGGGTGCAGTTTATCCACTATCTCCGCTACAATTTTGCTCTGTTCTTTTGTCCGCTGCCGCGTGCGCTCCAGCTCCTCGTCCTGGGCCCGAATAAACTCTCGTACACGCTCATCCCGCTCCGCTTCAAGCTTCTGCATGTACCCTGTCACCTTCTGCTGCAGCTCTCGTGGAATGTGCACATTGGACCGCACTCGCACCTGGTCCACTACGTTGCTCAGTAGCATTACCCCAAATGCCTCCGAGTATTCCTCTGCCCTTTCGCTCGCCAACATCGCCTGCTCGTCCTTTGCTTCTTTGCTCATATACACCGTTGAATCTGCTTCAGGAAGTGCCTTTTGCTGCTGCTGCGGGCGCAGTGCCCCCAGCGCTGCAGGCTGGCTATCGTTTCGAAAATACAGAAGCGGCGTCTTGCACAGCAGGCATCGCACGCTGTTGATGTTTGGGTCTATTGACGACCCTCCCTTAACCTCCACCAGCCAGCTCAGTGCCTATACAATAACATCAATGTGCATCCCCGCGCATATTGCTTTGCATTAATCAACCCTCCCCATTATTTGCACACTATTCATACTCCCAACTTACCACCTGAATTGCCCTCGAATCTAAAGTGCATTCAAGCACATCTGCAGTGTCTTCAAGTGCTACCCGCTCGCTGCTCGCTGCCTGCACATACGCCCGAACGTTAAGACAAGTGCAACTATACACCTGCGATTCGCTCATTTGTTATTTTTAATTCGCTTCAGACACACTTTCTCTGGCTTTTATCACGATTTCCTTTTTATCTGCTGCCCTTTTTCGTTTATTTCCTTCTGAGGCTTTTGATATAAAGTAGAAACAATAGAAATAAAAGATAAACCCAGCAAAGGAAAAGAAAGCTTGGTTTATCCCTTTGTGGGCTTTAAAAAAACTAAGCTTTACCCCCAAGCCTAAATTATTAAAGTCCCTTCTGGTGATGACGCAGCAATCCCCTCCCCAATGAAGTTTTACACTACTAAAAAATTTGCCATCTAAAGCTAAATTCTAGGTCCAAAGAGCATGCAGGCTGCCAGCAGCTATTTTTATTGCTTCCTTTTTTTGAAACATCCTGCATTTACTTTAAGCTTTGGTGTTGAGCAAAGCCTTTTACAGCCACTTTGCTTACTTGCTAGGACATTGCTGCTTTGTCATTCCTTTAAAATTTTCCCTTTAAAGAAACCCCCAATTCCTTCCAACCAGCAGTTATAAAAAGGAGTATTTGCAGAAATATAAGCGCTCTTTGAACAAGTATTTACGGTCCTTTTAAAGTGCTTAGTTTTGCTTTCCATTTTTATTTCTACAATAGACGCGTCTCCTAAATATTTTTTAAAAGAAACCAAAGAAAATAATCCAACAAGGATGTATGTATATAAAGAGCAAGGGTTTCAGTAATATTGGTGTATTTCATCTGTACTTAAAATTTAACTGTCTTTTTTCCCTGGATTTACATATAAAGTGCAAGCAGTATGGGCAAGGAAACACAGGTATGTATATGCTTAACTACACAAGTACAGTCGCCTTCTATTAAGTACAGCCTTTGCTTATTACTGTAGTTTCAGTTTGAAGAAAAATGGTACTCTGTTGAAAAAGATGATATCGATAAGTATAAAGAATACTCGCAAAAAGCTGCACCATGGTGCCTTCTATTTGAACTAGATGGTGAAGAGCTCAAATTGGCCAAGGCACCAGAATTAGGGGGTTATGATGAGTATGATTTTATAAATATTAGAAACTGCGAAGAACAAAGTGGAATAACTTTTCGCATAGAAGAAGGAGAAAGCAATATAAGAGTAAGACCATCTAATGAAAATTTTGAATTTCTGCAAAAAAAATTGCATGAAATTATTGCCAAATAAGTAATCCCATCGATAACCTAGAATAATAAAGCGGGATATATAATTTTATTTTTTTCATTCCTTAAATAAATCAATCACATAGCTTACAAATCTTCCACTGCTTATTTAATTACTTTTTAGCTATTAAATATACACACCAGCTTTTTTTTTTTTTTTACAAAGAAATACTCCAAAAAAGAGCCAATGAATTAAATATTTATTGGGCCTTTGAACAGAAAAACCAGGACTTTTAAACTAGCGTATTGTTCACACGCTTCATATCGTTTGAATAGGGCTGTATATTGAATTTTTAAAGACAAAGAAAAGGATTCTTACAGATGCGCCTGCATATAAAAAGGAAAATAATTCAACAATATTTCCATATTTCATCTGTTCATACATTTTCCTCCTTCTTGGTGTTATTTACAGAATACTAACGCTATGTCCAAAGAAACACAGGCAAGTGCTTGCTCAACTTTACATCTTCACTTTTTATCTGTTATGCTAATGTAGTTTCTACTAGTTACAATAGTTTTCATTTAACGGAGAGTAATATGCTGTTCCTAAGGAAGTTATTGACACATATTTCCAATACGAAAGCAAAGCCGGGCCATGGTGCATTTTCCTTGAGCTATATGAATGCGATTTCAGCTTGACAGAGGCATCGGGCTTAGGAGGTCATGATGAGTATGATTTTCGATCCCCAAATAATTGTACGCATCTAGATGGAATAGCCATTTACAAAGAGCGAGCTGATAATAGAGTTAAAGTAGCTACTCTAAATGACAACTATGTAAATTTGCAAACTAGTCTTATGGAAATTATTGACCCAAATGGAGGTTCTTTCTATAACGTATAAGAATAGAGGAATTTCTAGCTGCTCAGATTTTGGTTACCTTATCTATTTATATTAAAGACAAAATAGTTTACTAAGTCTAAATTTTAGATTTTAAAGTTTAAATACACAGGACAAACAATAACTCCATGTGATATTGCCATACATATCGAAACAACAAAAAAGTTTTCTAGAAAACTCCTTTTTAGTCCAAAAAAAGACTATCTGAATTAAAGTGCACATTGAATCACCAGATCCAGGAAAAAAGTTTGAAAAAGTGAGCAGTAGAACAATGACTTAACATACCAATTGCTTTTTTTTCTATCAGCATTGTATAGAAAATTTTACTGGGAAATTTTTTGGTGGCACCTTTTACCTGTCCATCTATTCAATTCAAGCCTCACCCCTTTCTTTAATCTTCAATCCTTTTTTCTTTTATTCTTTTAAAGCTCAAAATAGAGGATATTTTTAATGATGAATGGTGTAACGGATATAGCAAATGGGCTACTCGTACAAGATACCACTAATTTAACTGCATCTACAGCAGCAACTTTAGTCAATGCAGTGACTTTTTCTACTTCGCCAGCTATGGTTGCTTCAAATATAATCAACAATGTATCGCAGCCAGGTATCAGCACACCTACCAACCAGCAGCAGCAAAGCCGTTGCTTGCAGCAGTGTTCTTCAGACGCTATGCATTTTTGTAGCTCGTGTAAAAAACGAATGAACGTGGATGCGTTCCAGCGTCGACAAAACGGCACTCTTTATAACACATGTGCTATTTGCCTGGCCAAAACTAAGCAAAGAAAAAGCCAGCAGCAACAGCAGAGGCTTAATGGGACTGTGCAGCGGCGCTGCAGCGTTTCTCCACCTAGGTCAAATAATACCAGGCAATATGTTAATTCCTCTCAAGTGGCAACAAGCACTGCTTCAGAATCTGGTACTCATTTAGAAAATAGTCAAACGCAATTAGACAATACGCAGCAGCCAAATGCTGATGCAATATTACCAAGTGGGGCTACACCGAGCAGCACTGCATCTCATATATTTAGCCAAAATTCAGACACCCCACGTAATCAAAGAGTACCAAATAATTCTAGCATAAGCAAAGGACCAGCTACTCGTTCATCACTACACGTATCCGAATGGAGAGGAGCCAACCGGATACACCAAGCAAATGACCGCGCATACTCACCAGCCAGCTCACATGGCCCATCTTCTTTATCCTCATCGCCTATACAATCAAGAAAAAGAATACGAAGGTCATTCAAGCCCAATAACGAAGGCAGCAATGCTGCAGAAAGATCGATCGCATTGCCTGATGCCTATGTGGAATTGGAGTATCAGAGATTGGAGCTGGAGAAGCAGCGGCTTTTGCTGGAGCAAGAGAGGTGGCGAGAGGAACGGGCGGAAAGGATGAGATGGGAGCAAATGTATCGTGAGCAATGGCAGGAAGATCGGGAAGAACGAAAGGCCTTTCGGGAGCGTGAGCAACATATTTGGCGACTTTTACTAACCATGCGCAATTATGATACTTCTCTTTAATAAGTTATTAAGCAGATAAAAAGTTACCAACTTGCTGAGCAGTTTGCTTGATTGCATCTGTCTGTCCAGTGATTCCCAAGATAACAACCGTTTCGTCGCCCAGAACACGTGCGCTATCCTTGCATAGCTGGAACTTTGTTGCCAGCACACCAAATACATTGAGCAGACGCAGCTGAGCATCTGCGTTGTTTGTGTTGTTTAGGAAGCGACTGGCTGCTGATAAAATGTCCAGCCCTTGGTCATCATCGTTCTTTTGCGTCGCAGCAATGGCTAGATTGAGATACAGGTTTGAAATAGCTGTTACCAGGTTCTTGTTTGTCGCCAAAGTCCACGACCCATCAATCGTTTTCAGAATCTGCTTGCGCCAGTTCCAAATCATTTCTTTGCCTGCCTCCGAAGCAAATGCATTTGCCAAGGCACGTACTCCCATCATGGCATTGATCTCGTCGCTTTTAGCCAGTGTCGGGTGATCAGATGCAAATAGAATCGGCAATCTAGATGCTTCATTGATGCACGCAACCAGGTCCTTGTTATCATTTGTGATGTATGTAAAGGGAGTTGTCGAGAAGACCACAACTAAACGTAAAAGATCAAGCCCTGGGAAGCGTTTATCGGCGGGCCATGCCAATACACACTCTAACAGCTTGCCATAAACTGTCTCTGACACCACATTGAAAGATGAGCTAAGCGACTCGAGCTCCCTTATACGCTGCATGTCCTCGTCGTTGATAGCCAGTGAGGCTGTGGAGCTGTCCTGTGTAAGCAAGCTATTAAATTCGGCCAGCTTTTTGATTATGGCAGTAGGGTTGCCCTGACTGTTAATAACAAATTCAGTAGGCGGTACATAGCTGGTGGATGTAGATGAAGCTGCTGGCACATAGCGATTGCCACCAGTAAATGGATCATAGCTCCCTGATGATGCTGCACCCTGAGACTGAGCAGGAACATAGCGGTTGCCTCCTGTGAATGGATCAGCAAAAGAATCGGTTTTTTGAGTGCCTAGTTGCACTCCATCAGCGTTTTTAATGATAAAGTTGGCCACAGTATCCAAATGCTCCATTGACAGTTCATGACGCTCAAGGAACCGCTGTGCTGCTGTATATGGGTTTTCGGAAGCATTGAATGGAAGTTTTAGTGGCGGAGCACCTTCTTGAATATCCACATCAAACACATAGTCATACTCTTTGCCCTCAAATACTTGTTTCTTAGTCTGTCCAGCTGCGTCCGTCACTAGTCCCATCTGATCCCACCGATTGTATTCCTGGCTCCACTGATGCAAAGATACCGTAGATCCATCTTTAATCACAATCACCTGCTCATCAGAATCACCAGGCCTCTGCAGCCGCTCTGGACCAAGTAACTTGGACTGACCCGTGACACCAATGCTCTTTGCGCTAACTGCAAATGACGCGTTTTGCCGTGCGAAAGCTTCAAGCATACCAGAAGTAGCTACACGCGTTGGGTCCTTTGTGAAAATATAAACACATCCGTCATTCGTGCCACAAGCAATATCGCCGTTATCCAGAGCCGCCACAGCCCACACCGATATGGAAGGCACAAGTATGGTGTGTTTAAGCTCCGAGTTTTTCCACACCCGCATCGACCGATCCTCGCCACCTGACACTAGCCCACTATCAGGCATGGTCTTTAGTGCGTATACAAGCGACGTATGTCCTATCAATTCTGCCTTACACTCTGCCTTGTCCCACAAACGGATGGTTCCATCATTAGAAGCCGATGCAAAAGTGTCGCAAGCAGTCTGTGCAAGCGCCCGCACACAGTCGCTATGCCCCGATATAGTATTTACAAGGCTTCCGTTCCGCCATATGCGAATTTGCTTGTCAGCTGAGCCAGTCACTATGGACCCATCAGGCAGCACTAGCACTCCCCATACCGCGTACTGATGGTCCTTGAGCGTATACACACATTTGCCATCAACCCATACACGAGCAGTTTTATCCCACGAACCTGAAACTAGCACCTGTCCATCAGCCGACGCAGCCAATGCACATACATTATCAGTATGCCCTTGTAAACGGCATACAGGCTGCGAAACATTAGCTGGATCCCATAGACATATGGTCTTGTCCATTCCACCAGTAGCAATAAGTCCCTGAGGATGCTTGCTGGTTGCTGGCACCCAAGTCACCGATGAAATATATCCTTCGTGTCCTAAAAGCACGCTATCTTCCTCATACCCGTTTGCTGCTTTACGTTTCCATATGCGGCCGGTCCCGTCACGAGATACTGAGACAAGTGTGTCGGAGCCATATGCGACTAGTCCACGCACATCGGCTGAGTGTCCATCAAGAATTGCCGAAAGTTTGTATCCCATCTTGATGCCCAAAAGTATGTTTTCTAAAAAAAAAGTAAATTTGACGCAAGAAAAGCTCTTTGGGCTGACGTATGTCCTCTGCTTTTTATATCCTCACGTGGATCTTTGTATAGTTTACCAAGATTTTAAATCTAATGTTATAAAGGAAAAAAAAAAATCAAAGAAGCAAACTTTAGGGAAAATGGCTAGCGTAAATAAGGACTTGACGGGAATAGAATGGCGGTCGGACCAGTGGTTATTTGTAAGTGTTTTCATTAGGAAGTCTATATGGAATTGATTTCTACTAAACTATTTTTATAGCAGTTTGGTGGGCTACGACCAGATAACGTGCTGGAATATTTCAGTCAGTCTCCATTTTGGGACTCATCCAGCAACAATGCCGTATTAAAGATGCAAACGCAATTCAACGACTTGCAACAAGCCTCCTATGACTTGAAAGCAATGGTAGGCATAGAGTTTGCCGTCACCCATCAAGAGCCACCCACGCTATTCATCATCACAAAGTTCCGTCGCACCAGTCCCACTAAAACCATACCACTATGTGTTTATTATATTTTGGATGGCAACGCATATGAGGCGCCATCATTGTATTCCATCGTGTCTACTCGCATGTTAAGCAGTATCAAAAAAGTGCAAGAAGCATTTGCTATTGCTCGCTCGCATGCTGAATTTCATCCAGCCACCGGCTACTTGTGGCAAGAAACTAGAGAACAAAAGGCTGCTCGTAAAGCAGCGCTTAAAGACATAACATAATTTATAACACCCAATAAAAAACACATATTTCTAAGGTTGGCAGCGGTCAACAAAGCGTGGGTACAGGCAGCACTCTCTGACGGTATAGCGGTCCAGCAGCCATGCCAAGAACCGCTCAACTCCCAGGCCAAATCCGCCATGTGGACAAGTTCCGTATTTGCGCTGATCTAGATACCAGTAGTAGGGTGCAGTATCCAAACCCTCGCGCTTGTAAGCTGCTAGTAGATCCTCGTGGTCCCAAATACGCATGGATCCGCCCACAATTTCGCCTACACCTGGCATCAGTAGATCCACTGACTCGGTGACCCGTGGATCTTCCTTGGTCGCTGGCATATAGAATGCCTTGATGGGACCAGGGAAGTGCGTCAGCAGAATGGGCTTGCCAATCTTGTTTGTCATAGCACGCTCAGGCGACTCGGGAATATCTTCGCCAAACACATAATCACTACCATCCTCATGCTTAACACCGTTGTCGTTGAGCCATTTTATAGCCTCCTCGTAGCGCATGCGAACAAATGGCTCCGTGTAGGGCTTGAAGTCAGGGTTGAGCTGCTCGATCATGGAGCGCGTTTCTGGCTCGGCCCACACCCGGTTGACCACATCCTTGACCATGTTCTCAATGCAGTCCAGCAAATCGTTAAAGCTGATGAATGGGATTTCAGCCTCGCAGTGCGTGTACTCGGACAGATGGCGCCGTGTATGCGACTTTTCCGCACGATAAGACTCTGCCATTGTGTATACAGCACCCATAGACGGCAGACAGGTTTCCAAGTACAGCTGCGACGACTGTGTCAAATATGCCTGCTCGCCATAGTAGTTGAACGAAAACAGTGTTGATCCGCCTTCAACCTGCGTCTGCACCATGCAGGGTGGTGTCACTTCAAAGTATCCTGCGCTGTCAAAATGGTCGCGGAATGCACGCATCACTCGAGAGCGCACCTTCAGCACTGCTGATGCGGTGTCGCCGCGGATAACCAGGTGACGCTGCTGGTACTGAATCGACGGATCTGACTCGGCGCTCACTTTGTTGGTGATGGCATCGTCACCACCTGGGGCCTTGCCCACGACCTCCCAGTAGTCCACAGTCAGTTCATGCCCACCTGGCGCTGTCTTTCCTTCAGGAAGCTTGTCTACCACACCGTAGAGCACAACCGTCGACTCAAGCGTCAGCGTCAGCGCATCAAAGGTGTGGCACAGCGTGTTGGTCAACACGCATTGCAAGTAGCCGGTACCATCGCGCAATACAATAAACATCATATCCTTACCCTGCACGCGCAGCCGGTTCACCCATCCAAATACCTTGACCCGCTGTCCACGGTTCTCGGTCGCATCCTTGATCCGAATGAGCTTGGGTTCCGGCAGTGACTCGTCCAGAACCAGCTTGATCTGCTTGCTTTCCTCCAGCTTGCGCTGCTCCTCCAGCTGCTTTGCCTTTAGCTGTGCCTGGTCCTTGGCTGCCTGCTCCGCCTGCTTTTTGGCCTTCTTTTCGGCTATCTTGTGTGCGTTCTTAGCCTTTTTCAGTGCTGATGCAGTGATTTCTGCGTACTCGTTGCTGTCGGCCTTTTTGACCATAATCTTGAATGTCTCCTGCTTCTCCTCAGGCATGTTGGCTACTAGAGTCACTGCAGACAACGCTGTCTTGTATGGCGCCTCTTTGGTGCCGTTGCCCGACTCATCGTTGCCTGCCGTCTCATCAACATAAACAACTATACATGCTGAATAAATTAGCAATTAAGTGACCGATTTTGCATTGGTTGTGAACTTACGGTTCTCGCTGAGTTTCAGCTGTTCCGCTTTGCTTGCTAGCTCTGAAGTTGACATGATTCGAAGTTTATTAAATATATAAAGGAAAGAGAAAAAGAAAGCGATCAAGTTAGATAATGGAAAGTTAAATATCTTAAACTAAAGAGTCATCAAAAAAAGGCTTCCCACTGCGGTTAAAGAAAATTTTATTTATCTGAGATCAATGTATCTTTACAGCGACTTTGGCGGTTGAAAGTTTGGATCATTGTCATCCTACATACGAAAAGATTAGCGTATATCTAAAGTGTAAGCATACACTTCGCTCATGCCACTAACCTTGAACTGCTTTGCCCATATCATTGATGGAATCCATACACGAGGGTAAAGAGTGCGCTTCTCAAGCTCTGCAGACTTTTTGAACACAAAGGCCATCACGGCTGTGATGCCAGCTCCAACAATTAGCGTGTTGCGCTTCCACTGCTTGGGCTGGCCCCACCAGCCACCAGCCGGCGACCACACATATTTCGGGTAAGGCTTACGCGGTGTTCCTCCCTACAAGCGAAATTACAAACCAGAATAAGTACTTTTTCGCAGAATAGAGCCATTTAGTGAATCGGCACACGCACCATCTCTCAAATGTTAGAAAAATAAATGTAAAATTGAAGAAAAGCTGTGGGGGTTTATCTTTAACGTTTTAATCTACAAATTTAATCACAAAGCTAAAACAAAATCAACACTAAATAACAGAAGGAAACTCTCGGTTGGTTAGTGGTTGTGGGATCCATGAGCGGTCAATCGCATCGAGGAAAGACCATTCGGGGGATGCTTCTGTTTTAAAGCACCAAAACACCCAGCCAGCACCGCCCAGCTCATAGGCGTCTAACTGCGCTTCAGCAAACCGCCGTCTGGCCTCATTTTCCTTCCCAACCAGTGCAGCCTGCGGTAGCGCCAGAGACCATTCGCCTACCAGAATGGGGAAAAACGTCGAATTGGACTTCAAGTCACGCCCATTTTGGCTTACCAGTTTCAGATGGCCTTCTAGGGGCCAATTGTCAATACTACGGTCAAATACATGATATAGATGAGCATCTAGCCAAGCATCAATGAACTTGGAGTTCCAATCGCGTGGCCATCTAGGCTGCCACCAACTATAATCCTTGAATCCACGGTCAACTATAGATACGACTGGAGGCACTTTGCGCAATCCCTGCGTCACCAACGTGTGCCCACCTGTATCGTACTCCCACAGCTGCTCAAAGTCGAGCAAATCTATAAGCGGTTCGTTTAGCAGATCAATGGCATCAATAGTGGCCAACACTACAGGATCACTGGCAATATATTTGAGCATCGTTTGCAAAGCCCGTTTAGACAAGGCAATATTACGTGGGTCGTTGGTCCAATTGACGCCGTTCATAGTGCCCGAATTATCAAATCCGTTCTGACTGCCTGGTGCTGTATGCATATCAGCAATGACTCGCAATCCATATTTGTTGGCCCAGTATATCAGCCGCTTAAAATACGGCAAACCGCCACGCACATACCCTTCATCGCTGTCGACAAACTCCCAATGCCCAATAGGCACCCGCAAATGTGTCAATCCAGCTCCTGCCAGCCGCTGCACTTCGGACTCGCTGACCCATGTTTCCCAGTGTCGCCGCATCAGCTGCAGAGTTGCATCGGGACCAAGCCGCTTACACAACTCAAGGTAGTCGTTGGGCTTGGGATCGGAAATTCCAGCTATTAAAGAGGGTGTGATCCAGAACTCGGGCACTAGAAAACCCCCAATATTGACTCCGCGGACTATTTTATGTCCATGGTACCCCATCCCTGCTCCGCTACTGGGGTTATTGCGAATGTCGCCTAGCACGTCCTGCGTTGGTACAGTGGCCACTCGCATTACTCCATTGGCTGATATGGCGGCTGTTGTTGTGTTGCTAGCGCTTCCTAAGACTGCACTTGTGGCAGTTATACTTGCCGGAGTTGTTATGGTGGGTTTGGCTGGCAGTGCTTGCGATAAAGCAGGTGTGGTGGCTGCGGGGACAGCTGGCGCTGAAGACAGCATTTGCTCTATTTGCGTCGGCGTAGGAACTACTGGTGTCTTCATAGCCAACGTTTTTGTAGGTCTAGCTACTACATTTGCGCCCTTTTTGCCTACATTTTCCTTGACTATTGGTTTACGTATCAAGTGAGGCTTGACATTCGCATTCTCTGTATGTTTCTTTTTAGCCGATGTATTTCCAGATTGCTGAGATGCTTTGGTTGTAGGTTCAGCATTTTCAGCACTGTCACTGCTTAATTCTTGTTGCTCAGTAGTCATTGTCAAATCATCGTCAGTCTCGGACTGCGCAATAGGCCATCTCCCGCAATTCCTTAGTCTTGGCAAGGGAGCCACGTAATCTGCGTTATTGCCATCGCTTGAATCTACTTTGGCTCCCCCATTATCGTCTGAATCGTTACTGCCATCCATAGTTATATCTTCGTCAGACATGTTACTTGTATATTCAACTTGGTTTTGGACAGATGGCAGCAAGGCTGGGGGTTTTATTTGTGGGATATATTGCACAACTGCAGCTTGAGCAGGCTGTTGCGGCGGTTGTGGCGGTTGTGGTAGAAATGATGGAGGGTGGTTGGTAATTGGTGCTAATCTATAATTGAGGCCAGGTGGTGCATATGGAAGCACTGGATTTTGAACATTCTGGTTAATGTATAAGGGCTGAAACACGGGCTCGCATATTCCCAGTCTTGTATACACTGTTACCAGCGTTGCTAGAATTCCTGTGTTCCAAAGCTGCATAGATAATAAAACAATAAACCTTGAACAAGCTAAAAAAAAATACTGTACTAAAATCGATAGCTACACATAGCCTTCAATACTAGAAAAATAACCTATACCAAATTCTAGAAAGAAAGAAAGGAGAAAGAAGGAGTTTTTACAAAATATCAATGTAGAGCTGGTGGTCTCACATTAACTCAAATTTTGCTAAACAAAATATGGTTTAGGTCGTCAGAGTTAATCCAAAAGCATTTTTCATTTTTTTGGACCGTAATCTTTATATCGTATGAAACCCAACTGTGTATCCATGTGTATGTTTTGTTCCAGCCATATTGCTAAACATCTGTGGTCACTATACCCCTTTTTTCTTGACCTCCGCATTTATCCGGTATCGTCTTAAGTATTGCCTGAATTATAAAGTGGCAACTTTAAACAGTAGTGTGACTTACAAACTGCTTTATTGCCGCTGATATTAAAGCAGTAACAGCTCCCTGTTTATTCTTGCTGACGTACTTTAAGAAACAAATTAGCAGTAAACCTATGGCTGTTGCTGATCGGCCGACTTGAAGCAGCTCGTTAGATAAAGTAAAACAGCTAGATTTATTAGCTGTGGCTTTTCAATGGCACACCTCGAATCTTTTGCCAATCGGTGGATTGGGGATAATACCATTCTGGGCCAGTTTTATGTAATTCCAGGCATCAGCAGATTCGGTTTTAAAGTTCCAAAAGATCCAGCCAGTCCCCTGCTCATAGGCCTGAAACTGAGCCATAGCAAAGCGATTCATAAAGCGGCGCTTCTGTTGGCTCCAGGTTGTCATATCTTCCTGCAGATGGCAAGTAGCACCAGCGTACACTGAGTGGGATTCTGGAAGCGTTCCATCCCAGCGAGCGCCTTTTTGGAATCCATTTAGCCAGCGAGCACAGTCGGTATTGGCCAAGCTGAATTCGCCACAGATGGTTCGTGTGCGCTGGTTGAACTTGCCAATATTTAGACCGTCTTTGCAAGCCTTGGCAATATGCTCGTCATCAGAAAACCGTAACACGTTTTCGTCAAACACGTGGTAAATATGTGTGTCTAGAATTGAGTCAGTCAAGTTTTGCGGCACGATTTCGGCCCATTCGGCTGTTGGCAAAAACGCATCATGGAACATCACTGCTACTTGCGGCGCAATCGCCTTGATTGTCGCGTATGCCTGGATATAAAAGTCGATTATTGTTGATTTGGGCACTCCCCAGTTTGCCGGCTCATTGACTGCTTGCACTGCTACTACCGATGGGCTCTCATTGGCTATACGCGCCAATCCAGCAAGCGCGTCTAGTGTGCGTTGAATGTCGGTTGGGCGTTTGGTCCAGTTGATATCACCACGAAGCCCCGAATTGTCGAATCCATTTTGCGACCCTGGTGCTCCATGCAAATCTAGAATTACCCGCATTCCGTACCTGGCTGCCCAGCCAAGAATCTGCCTCAAAAAGGGTATTTGTCCCTGCACATAAGGCTCTGCATCGTTGGGTACCAGCGCCCAGTACCCAATTGGCACTCTCAATGTGTTTATATGCAACTGTGCCAACGTTGAGATATCACTTTCTTGCACCCATGAGCCCCAATGTCCGTTAAGACGGTTGGCACATTCTTGCTTGCCCAGGGCAGCACAGTAGTGCCACTCGTCAACAACTGTTGTGTTCTTGACTGGCTCCCACTCTCTAAACAACGAGGGGGTAATCCACGGCTCCAACACAAACAGGCCACCCAGATTAACTCCACGAATAAGTTCAGCCCCAGGTGCAGCAGGTCTAGCTGTAACTGCTTGCGGAGCGCTCATGACTCCTGCAGCTGTGGATAGTGCCAATATGCAGATTGATTGAAGGTGCATTAAGGAAGAAAAGGGAACACAGTATTATATGTAACAGTATACAGAGAAAGAAAATGCAAAATGCGCATTTAATATAAGCATCAATCCGTGGCCGCTTTTATAGACGCGTGTAGGGAACTAGGGGACGTTCTTAGGGGTTTTATGCCTCAGCGTAGAATGACAATGCCATATCGCTATATCAAAAAGAGAACTGCTTTGGGGACATTATTTTTTTTGTTTACATTTTCGTAAATCTTTAATCGACAATGCTACTTCCTTACTAAACCTTTATATTGCAATATCTATGTAGGCTACACGTAACCAAGGGTTAGTTTCAAACTGCCAAGGCCAAACTTTTCCTGCTGGACGAAGGTTGTCGGTATCCATCGCATTACCGCTAATATTTTGCTATAATGCAGCTATTTTTAAAATCAACATTAGGCAAAAGCCACCATCGCGCTAATGCATGGTATTTAGCCACTTTAGCGTTTATCGTATTTGAATGCTAAAATGTACTTTTCTAGAACATAACGCCTACCTTTTGTTTGATTTGGTAAAAGTTTAATTGTTTGTATGCTAAACACCAAATAGTGGCGTTTCCGGAAATAAGAGTACCATTAATAGGGTTGATTAAATTTTAGCAAATTTATAAAATCCCTGACAAGATGTTTGGTAAGACGTTGCTCGTAAAAAAAATATGGCAATAAAGTGGAAATAACCTGGATTACTAGTGGGAACTTTAAGTATCAGCAGGCGTGATTTTTTTTAGCAGTAGCTTATTCCGTATGCCGTTCTTCCTTTTTCAAGCGTGTTTGTTAACTAAGCAGTTACGGTTTTACACCAAATGAATGACTTTTTATACGATCACTTGTGTATTACTTTATGCAGTTTTTATATGCATAAATGTTTGTAAAAAAGTGTATTAATTACCAGTAGATGTGGACCAAAAAAATACTTGCCGTTTAAATAGACAGGTATGTCCTGAAATATAGCTGCGTGTCCATTTTTTCTTCTTTAATACTGTATCTGGTATCACGTCCTTAATAACAAACTAATAAACTTCAACGCTTTTTTTTTGCAATTTTCTAGCAAGGCAAACAACTAGCAATGTTTGCTATACTTTTTGGCGCCATTGTGCTTCAGCTATTGGCATCAATGGGCACGTTTGGTGCTTTAGTAGCACAGAATTTGTTCACAAATAGCGCTGCTGGCTGGTACATCAGGCTCGACTGGACTGCTGTATATACCTACGCTGTATCTATTCTCAGCGTTATCGTGTCTTTCTGCTTAGCAATAGGCGGACTAGCACGTGGTGCATCGGGGAACCGAGGCTGCGGCTTTCTATTTAACTCATTTGGAATCTTTGTTATTGCTTTTATATTTTCTATTTTATGGGTAGTGATTGCTGGCTTTGCCTACCGCAACCCATTACCATTACACTATCCATGCGATATCTACCGTCATCTGAGATACAGTCTAGAGATGCTTGGAATGGCATCAGGAAAATCTCTTGTCGAGGAAGGAGGGCTTTTAGTGGGAATCTGCCAATCTAGCAAGGCCTTTTTGGTGCTAGCAGGAATTGGACTTGGATTATGGATCTTTATTCTAGTATCTTCATGTGCTGCCATAGCAACAGGAGGTAACAAGTCGTCCAAGCAAAGTACAAGCGGATCATCAAAGAAATCTAACAGCTCTATCCGCTCTGCATTGTCACGGCTAAGACGACATGGCATAAACACACATCAGCTGCCTATGCCAGCAACTTATTCTCGAGCTCCAGAACCACATCATATTGCCCGTACACCATCTCGCTTGGCATACCCAGCCCAAGCAGCCTCTGCTGATCAACCAACCAATATACCCCCTAATACCCGATACATTAATAGGCGGCAAGCAAGTTATACCAGGCCACGACCGAACATGAACCCTCAAGCAAAGCCTCCTCAACCAGCCACTTATCAATGCCTACCAACCTGTGCTTATCATGGAAACTTGGACACCTTACAACATCAAAAACCCGAAGATATGTCTACTCAGCCGTTACGGCAAGATAACAGTACAAATTTAAGAATGGTTCCAGAGACACAGGCAGCAAGTAGATTAAACGACGCATTCGCTACTGACGGTTATAGTCGGGATATCTCACCAAGACCCGACCAGCCGCATAGCTCAACAAAATCACCAAACAACAATCATCCTATTGATGATAATAGTAGAGAGATGGGCCATGATAATAGCGACGATGTAGAACATGGTGTGGTTTATGAGCATGATGATGGGAATGGGTATTCAGTGCGCTACAGTCCTGATGATGGCCACGAATATATCCACCATCATTCACCTCTGTCGCATGAACACAGTTCACAGCCCTCTCGCAGACAGCGGTTACGGCAGATATTTACTCGAGATACTAATGATAATACTTAAATGTTAACTAATAAATGCACTTTCTTTACTCATGGCACCAAGTAGAGTTGATCTTAATATTCCAATGGTCATTGTCAAGTGCGTATCTGGAATAAACCCGGTTAGTCGGAGGTACAGGAATTAACCCATGTTGAGCTAACTTTATATAGTTCCAGTCATCAGCATCTTCGGTCTTAAAATTCCAAAAGAACCATCCGCTGCCGGACTCATAAGCATCCATTTGGGTTTCAGCAAACTGACGAATGAAAATACGCGTTGGCTGGTCCCAAGCAGCAATGGAGTTCTGGCCACTGCATGTAGCACCTGGGTAAACAGGTCCATTAAGTTCCCATGGTAGAGTGCCGTCCCAGCGAGCACCCTTCTCCATTCCATTGAGCCAGCGAGCACAATCGGTAGTAGCCAGCGACCATTCGCCAGTAACTGTCCATAGATGTGAATTGAATCCACGTACATTGCGCGCATCCTCACATGTGGCTTCCAAATGCCCCTCACGACTGAGTAGCAAGCGGTCTTTGACAAACACGTGGTAGTCGTGGGTGTCCAAAATCACATTGTCCCATCCAGGAACATTAAAGCGCTCCCAGCTATTGGGTGGTAAAAAGGCGTCATGAATGAGCATGATGGCATGTGGAGCAATGCTGCGGAAACTCGAGTAAGCACGTTTATAAAAGTTAACAATGCCATCAACGGAAAGCCCCCAGTTGGCTGGTTCATTAACCATCTCGATGCCATCAACAATTTCAGGATACTTTGCTGCTATCCGTGCAATTTCCTCGATGGCTTCTATTGACCGGTCAATGTTTTCTTGCGTGTGCTGCCACCCAATTTCACCATACTTGCCTGAGTTGTCAAAGCCATTTTGCGACCCTGGTACTCCGTGAAGGTCAATGACAGCATTAAGGTTGTACTTGCCAATCCATTGAATCACCTTTTCAAGGTACGGTATTTGGCCTTGTACGTAGGGCTCGTTATCTCGAATTGTAAACGCCCAATACCCAATGGGGATACGAATATGGTTTAGTCCCAATAGCGCCAATGTCAAAATATCCTTTTCAGTTACCCAAGAGCTCCAATGCTTTTGTAGTCTGGACAAACATTCTTGCTTGCCCAGCTCCTGGCAGTATGTCCATTCGTCTACTACTTTGCGGTTTGTTTTATCCCATTCTTCAAACAATGACGGAGTAATCCATGGCTCAAGCACAAATAATCCGCCTAAATTCACTCCGCGAATTATGTCGCCACCTTTGCCAAATCGCTTGCTAAGGCTTACTGGGTTGCTGTGTACTGATGATACAAGTAGCATTGTTATTGCTACCGCATTAAACCAAACCACTTTCATTTTAGTTTGTAAGATTTAAAGATTTATAATGTTGCACAATACAAGAAAAAAACGCTGTTTAGCTGTCAAGATAAAAAAAAGTACACGCTTCTAGAGTAAAGGTATTTCAACTAAAGCCATGCATTGGTTTCGGTAAAAAAAAATAAGGAGGTTTATGTATGGATGCATTTAGTTTATCCCGGTTAGTTCCCTACTTTAAACCAAATCAATATTTGTGGCCACAGCTATTTATTAGTAATATGCTCGCGTGAGGTAAGTGGTGGTTTGATTGCGGTATGACTTTTATATTTGCCGAAAGATATTGAAGTCACCTGAAATAAACTTAGTGTATGTAATTGCCTTTTTAATATTAAAGATTTTTTAATTAAGCATGGCGTACATAAGGTGCACATAATCGGCAGATGTATTGCGTTTTAGTTTTACAGCAAAAATGCTTTTTAGTCATACAGCAGATGTGAGATGATTTTTCGCTACATATTAATATTGGCATGTGTTCTACTAAATTTCTAATCACCTGGATAACAATCAGCTTACATAAACCATCTTTATTAGAATGTACTATAAGAATGCAAATAAATTAATCCTCGTGAATGCAAGCAGCAACCTCAATCCACTTTAGTGCACTAATCATTTCATCATCAGCTGGCTGTGGCAACCTATCATGCTCCCATACCGTGAACTTGTCAAATTGCTCAGTTGATTGCAGCTCGAGCCGCATCTTCGAATTGGAATCTTCAAACGCAGTATCATCAGCTGCCATTGACTCCACTACTACATGCCCCGTATAATCTGCAGGCAGGCTTATTTGGCACCCCTGCAGCTGTCGGCCTCTGAATGACGTCACCAACGTTTGGTCTGGCTCTGTTGATAAAATAAAATAATCTGTCCTGGCCGTGCCATCGTGGCTTACTGAACAGGGAAGCAGATGCAGCTTCTCAGTTAATGTATCTTGAGTGCATTTGAGATTGAGCAATTCGTACGTGTCCTCGTTAATATCTGCAACCATTTTTTCCAAACAATCAAAGCATGTTTGTACATAAAAGCAAGATTCCTCTCAATTTTGACAGGGAAAAATAGTGCTTATGGGCAGAGGGAGATCGACAATGGGAAAAATCTATTTCGACCGCAGTCAAAGATTTTTTTCCTAAACCGCAGCACTTGAAGAATAAATCTTATGTATCTCATCCCTCATAAGCTGGGGAGTCAGAATTAAATAAATAGTTGGATATGCTGCATTTTTCGTTTCTTTCTCTGTAAAAGGAGTTTTTTGTTGTATATTAGAATAATGGTGAATGGTACAATATTTGAGACTTTGGCCACAGTCAATCGTACCACAACCCAAGCTGTGCTTTATGTATGTTCACTTATAACTCTTTTGCATGCAGCCGGACTCGATAGTCACTTGAGTTCCAAAGTAGCCAGCAATGCTACCAGCTTGCAGCATGTCAGTCAGACAGGCATAGTGGCTGGACTGACAACAGTGGTTACGTTCTTGTTTGTCTGGCCACTTGGATCAATTCAACTTCAATCCAAAAAAGCCAACAAAGCAGTCTCCTCTATAGTACATCATCTAACCGATGCATGGACTACTCTTCGAGAATACTACCGTGGCTCGCTTTATAAGCTCTGGATTCAGCTTACATTTGCTCGAGAGCGGGAATTGATTCAACGGCAGCGTAAAGGCAAACTGACTGCAGACGACATTCCCGAGCTTCCAGAAGACAATAGGATTATTTATCAGGGATTAAAGTACGATGTCAATGAAAAGCTGTTCTTACTGCGTGCTATTTATCAAGCGGTGTGGCCGAGCTTGGTGCCATTGTACTTTGCTGATTTGCTTGTAGAAGGAATTGATATGGCTAATATTATGGTGGATGGTTATGTCATGCATTGCTTGGATGCCCCCGACCAGCATAAATGGCACCAGGGTTACAGCGCTGCTCTACTTCTATTGTTCTTGAAGCTGTTACAGTCCAAGACTCGGCACATAATCAATCGCTCGGATGCCGGGTGGCAACAGGTTTCAGATGCATTGGAGCAAGAGTTTCTGCGGCTACCTCTGTCTAGCGACGGGCTACGGCGAATTGGAAGCATCAGTACCGAGACGTATCTTGCTCATTCGTTGATAAGCAAGATGAAGGGAATCCACAATGTTCTGGTGAGCATATCAGTTATTGCTGCTAGCGCATGGTCAATTTATCGGCAAGTGGGATGGCTGGCATTTGTTCCCTTTTTGATCCATTCTGGAACCTCTTTGATAAATACTACGTGTATCTGGGTATTTGGTGCTCAGAGCGACTGGGAAGACGACGATGAAGAGGATGATTATGACTATTATGATGAGGATCTTGATGATATTTCAGATACCATTCGCACAGTCAAGTTATTTGGCTGGGAAAGCAAGTACTTGGAGACTCAGCCAAAACAGCGGTGGCAGCAAAGATACGGGCAGTTACCTTGGTATGCGCCAGCCATGCGGTGCTTGTGGTTTATTATAGACTCGATAGATATAATTGCAAGTCAGCTCTCAGCAGGCATAATCACCTATACGTATGCAAAGCAAGCAGGAAGCGCAGGCAAACGTATTACCAATGCTGAAGTGTTCCAGATAAACCAGTTGGCAGAAAATATGCGCTGGGACATCGAAGGGATTATTCCGCAGCTACGCAGCTTGCACATTCTAATCCGTAGCTACTACATGGTGGAGAACTTTTTACGAGGTGATTTTGTACCTACTTTGCCGCGAGCTCCTATTTCTGATCAGCAGAAGCCCGAGGTGGTGCTTAACGACTGTGCGTTTATACGCAATAAGAAGCAGCGCCAGCAACCAGTTTTAGACGGCGTAAGTTTTAGTGCTCAAGCAGGCGAGATAGTCTCTGTGGTTGGCCGGACAGGGTCGGGAAAATCCACCTTGCTGTTGTCTATTTGCGGTGAGTTGGAGATGGTCCGTGGGTCAGGCAAAGTATGTGGTTCTGTCGCATACTTGGAGCAGGATCTGTGGATCATGAACGATACAATGCGTGCTAATATTCTGTTTGGACGACCCATGGATGGGCAGTTTTATGAGCAGGTCATTTACGCATGTGCCTTGTCGAAGGATCTTGCCGGATGGCCTCAAGGCGATCTTACAGTCATTGGCAGCAAGGGAATTAATATTTCGGGAGGCCAAAGAGCACGGCTGGCATTGGCACGTACGCTGTACTCAAGAGCCGATATCTACTTGCTGGATGACCCGCTTTCAGCCGTAGACGCTCATGTCAAACGGCATATTATGGAGCATGTTTTGTTGGACTCGGGTTTGCTCAAGGGCAAGTTGCGCATCGTTTCAACTCATACCAAGCAGATTCTGCCATTCTCGCATCAAATCGTCACGTTGGATGAGGGAAAGTCGTCTGTACAGCAACAAACACCTCAGATATATCGACCAGTTGCATCTGCAGATTTCAATCCGTCTGTCAGCCCATCACAGCACGAGCCTGAGAAGGTAAACATTAAAGATAGCGACGAAAAAGCTGAGAAGCCAGACCATAAAAATGCGCAAAAGTGGTCCTTGCGAGAAAACCTGCATTATGCCGCACATCTCTGTGGGCTGCCTATGATAGCGGGTATAGTGACAGCTGGCTTGGTATCTCCAGTGATCACCTTTGTCATGAACGGATACGTGCTCAGCGCATTACAGGCTGATAAGAACTCAGCAGGCAGTAGCATTCAGAGCACCTTGCACTATCTGTTCTTGAGTATGGTTAGCGCAGTTGTAGAGCGAGTAATGTGTCGGATGCAGAACCAAGTCAACCGAAGGCTAGTCAACAAGTATATGGATAACCGCATCAAACGCGTGTTTGTGAAAAGCGTTATTTGGGCACCATTGTCCTTTTTCGACTCTGTCACGCAGTCCCAAATATCCGCTGCATTTAACAAGGGCGTTCGCAATTTTTCGGGAAACATTATCAGCTTGCTGATGCACCAGACTCGGACAGTGGTCAATGTGCTGCTATCTATATACCGTATGTGCACCAATTCGCCGCAGCTGCTGATCGTAATACCGTTGGCAACCTGGCTTCAGTCTAAAGAAAGGAAAGTTGTCGATCATATGATGGATCCAATATTTGACATTGAGGATGAGATGATGATTCGGCACCAGCCAGTCGAAGACATTATAGCGAGCAACAAGCATATGATCCGCATATTCAACGTTGGGCCGTATTATCTACGTAAGTACCAGGAGAACAGCAAAGAAAAGCGCAAGTTCCAGATGGCCCGGTCTGGAATATCTGAACTAGGCAATACGCTGTACGTGGTGCTGACAAATGCTACCGACATGGTAATTATGTGGATGTTGCTAGTGCAGTACCATATCACGGGATCCAATATCTCTGCAGCCGAGTACTTGCATTTCTCTCAAATGGCCAGCACGCTGATCAGCGAATTCCGCCAGCTGAAATCATTCCCCAGAAAGCTGCGCTCGTTCTCAAAGAGTGCCAATGTGTTCCGCCAGTACTTGAGTATCAAGCCTGAGGGTCTGAATGCCACTGCTAGTCCCCCTGCAAACTGGCCTTCCAGCGGTGAGATCGTGTTCAAGGACTTTAAATTGAAGTACCGTGAGGACTTGGAGCCAGCACTCAACGGCATCAATTTAAAAGTGCGGCCGGGCGAGAAAATTGGCATAGTTGGACGTACCGGCGCAGGCAAATCTACGTTGGCAAAGTCTCTGTTCCGCCTGCATACGGGATTGACCAGCGGCTCGATTACCATTGATGGGGTGGACATAGATAAACTGAATGTTCGTCAGCTGCGTCCGTGCCTGGGCATTATTCCGCAAGAATCCACGATGTTTTCAGGTACACTGCGAGAAAACCTTGATCCCTTGAATCAGTTTACTATTGAGGATATGTGGGGTGCTATGATTGAATGCAACATGGCCAAGATTGTTTCGCAGCGCAGCAAGACCTTTTCTGAGGATAGCGACTCTGAAGACGACGATGATGGCAATGATAGTGGCACCGATGATGGATATGATTCAGATGGACGGGTAATCGATGACTTTTACGACATTAAGAAGCGGCGACGCAAGTGGAAGCGGGCCGGAGCACTCAAGCGCATTCTTCTGTACTTGCTTGATGAGATGCCAGAACCAAAGTCTCGACGCGTTCGTCCACGGCGACATGTTCTTGATCGTGACATCAGCAATAGCACAGGTACATTGAGTAGCGGGCAGCAGCAAATGTTTAGCCTATGCCGGTTGCTTATGCGTCGACGCAAAATAGTTGTGCTTGACGAGGCTACCGCCGATGTGGATCTGGATACCGACAAGGATATCCATAATCTGATTCACACTCGGTTTGGCGACTGCACTATCCTAACGATTGCTCATCGCTTGGAGACGGTGATGAAAAGCGACCGCATCGTGGTTATGAACCAGGGCCAGATCGTCGAGGTTGGTCCTCCGCAAGAGTTGGCTCAGCAAAATGGCTACTTTGCTGAGCTTATCCGCAATAATGATTTTGGCCAATCTGTATTTTAACGTGTAATAAAGGGTTCATTGAATGCTTTAAAGACCCTTTGGGCTTTCAGGTCGCCTATTCCTGGACACAGGGCAAGCTGCTCTTTGCTTGCCTTGGCAATTCCAGCAACGGATTTAAAATTGGCAGCTAGTGTAAGTGCATCAGTCTTATTGACAGACCGGATGCTAGTAAGGGTATTGTTAAGTTTAGCTACGTAGCTTTCGTCTATCCGTTCGCGAATAGCATCGGGCTGCTTGTGTTCATATGCCTTAAGCGTCTCAATGTATCTTCCAGCTTCATCCAAAGACCATGCTAGCAATAGGGTCATATCACCTACTACCGCTGCCTGGTTGATCTCTCGCAATGCTAATTTGGAGTCTTGAAAATCTACCAGTACCAGTAAAACTCGCATATTGTAAGTGCGACCCAACCCGGTGATCCGTTTGCTGATGTATTCTGGGTGCAACCGATGGTACTTTACACTCAAATACAGAATCCCCAGCGAGCGGCTTACTTCAAAATCTGCCAGAATGTTGCGAGCATAGCTCCATCGGACATTGCGAATGCATGTGAGCAAAGGGTTGCCACGCTGCAGTTCATTGACTTGGAGGTTCTGGCTATAGCTGCGATTGGGAGAAGGTACAGTAGGTTGCGAAGTTGAATGTGGATTAGATGCTGGGTTGGTTGCGGTGTTAGAAGTGATGGTGTTGGAAGGATGCTTTGAAGTGGGCGTACTGGCAGGCTGCTGCGGCTGCGATGTCAGAATGGATGTGGACATATCAATAGATACTTCATCGGCGCGGGTTGCCAAGCGCTGTTCAGCTTCCTCCTGCTGCCGTTCGATTTCCTCAGCCGTAGGGATATGGAAGCGACGCTTTGGCTGGTTATCTTTAGACTCTGACATTTTTTTTTAATAGAAACTTTGAATTATTTTCAATATCTGAGCTTATCCAAGTAAAGTTAAATTTTTTAATAAAACAGAAAAAGTTATGGTATAAGTTTTAAGGCAAAGCATTAGCGTAGCGCTTGCCAATAAAGGCCATTTCGCCGCCGTACGAGGCACGGTCAAGAACAAAGAAGCCATCGACAAGACCCTCCATGCTGTTACCGCTGGGGCTGCCAATAGAGCTGATCGGCGCAGTGACCAGTAGAGTCTCGTTGCGAAGCGAATCCCAGCGAGGGTTGTAGTAGTTGACAATGGCCTGGCGACGCATGTTAAAGAACACACTGGTTTGCTTAGTATCTGCCGAGAACGCAATGTGGGACCATTCGTTAGGAGGCAGAGTGATCTGAGTGTTGTACTGGTTACCGTCTTGCTCAAAAGTGATTGTTGGAGCAGTGCTATTGCTGATCAGCAAGCGACCGTCGCCCGACTCGAGGATCACGGCATTGGGCTGCTGCTCGCCGCTAGGCTTAATCCACATACCAACGGCATACGGGTAGCTGATGCTTTCCAAGGGCGTCTTGATAAACGACTTGCTCGTCAGCTGGACAGCGTTGCCATGGCCCTCGCCAGCCTGAACCACCGAAGCGCCATTCTGCAGCTGGCCGTCATAGCCGTTACCCGAGGCATCCTTCACGCCGTCTTCAAAGTCGTAGCTGATGACAAATTGGTTGTTGCTTTGTGGCCGACGGCGCAGCGTGATTCCTGGGATGTTCTCGCGGAGCTTCTTGGCCAGAGGAGCCCACTTGTCATATGGGATATGCTCAGAGTTCTTGGTTCCTGCCCACAGCTTCTCACCAAACACATCGGCTGCCCGCGATACCCGGTCATAGAGCTCCACGCGGGTCACGGATTCCGACAAGAAGTCGTTCCAGTTTGCGAATCCACCGCCAGTCAAGTTGGGTTCCTTGGGGTCGACGTTGCGGCTCATGTTGCCCCGGTCGATAATATCGAATACCCATGGCTCCCACAGTTCATAGATCTTCTGTGCATCAATAAAGTCCTGATACGACTGCGATCTCGGCACCAGATACGAGTTGGGAGCATTCAGGTTGCACACCTTGTAGCCATTGCCCGTATCAGTTACCGGCTGGCTATAGGTAAAGTCCCACATATCAATATGGACGTTCTTGTTGATCTCAATAGTTCCTGGAAGACGCACATCCGAGCCCCACATGCGGATAGAACGGTTAAAGTTCTCGGCAAAGAAATCGTGCATCGAGTTGACGAATGCACGGGCAAGATCGCCCTTAGTGGGATCGTACTCGTCGGCACCAATTGAAATCGAGCTGGAGTCAAACCAATCCACAAACTCGGTCCACAGGCCCTTCAAAAACGGCTGCACCTCCGGATTGCCCAGATCCAGCCAATCCCCACGTGCTGTGTCGTTTTGGATCGTCCAGTCGGGATGGAATTTGGTGAAGCAAAGGGAGTGCGCCGGCGTATCGATTTCTGGGATAAGGTCCAGGCCACGCGCCTTGATGAAGTCCTGGAACTCGCGCATCTCCTGCTTAGTATACGACGTGTCGTTGCTGGCATACATGGAATATTTAGGATTATCCGTACGCAGACGGAATCCAGCGTACTGGTCCTGCCAATTGTGCAAAATGCCCTTGACCTGCATACCAGGGTTGTCGTTGTAGTGGTGATGCAGCGTGTTGAACTTGTAGAACGACGTCAGCGTTGCGTACTCATGTAGATCGGTCATTGGGATGGGCTTGCGGGCAATATCCTGCATGAACTTGCGCTCATGGTAGTTGGGGAAGTCGCGTGCGTGTCCATGAGGCAGCGCATAGTTATTTTCGTCAGCCAAAATGAGCATTTGCAGAACCGAGCGAGTGCCCCAGAATGCACCCCGAGAAGTCACACCCTGGATGGAAATACCCTTCTTGGTGATGTCTAGCAAATAGCCCTCGTGGTTCAGCTCGGGATCCTTCGTATCGGCACCCAGCGTGAGGAAAATGTCGTGAGGACGGTAATTTTTAGACACGACGACTTCAACATCAATACCAGAGACCTCACTGATATCAGACTGGAAGCTAGCGGCAAACTGCTTCAAATTGGATGGGTTGCGCATAAGAGTGTCTTGAGCATCCAGAGCACCGCCTTCGGCATAGGCAGGGTCAACCACAATGCGGGTGGACGGGTTGAGCTTCCAGAAGCCGCTTCCTCCTTCCCATTCCTGCAGGCCAGGGATGACAAATGGTGTAGGATTGGTATGGCACTTGCGTGTGCTTGAAGGATTCGCTGATTCTACTTGAGTGCTTGATGGAACTGGTGTAGCACTAACAACGCCCACTGCAGCAACTGCTGCCAGGAAGGCAATTCCTATACGCTTCATTATTAGAAGATATCTGCTATTACAAAAAAATTACGCGGTAATAAGGAAAGAAAAGTTAACTATTAGCATGCCATTTCTCCTTTCGGCGTTGCTTGCTCTATTTATATGCTGGGCCCAAGCCATATCATTATGCTCTGGCAGTCCATGGTAGGAAATCTCTAGCAAGCCAGCACAGAGAGGAAGAAATGGTAGGTCGCAGCAATTAGCTGGACAAAAATGGATAACGTGGGAATGCCTCTATCTTGTGCATCCCATTAAGCATCACATAGCATGTGCCATGCTAGCATCCAATTAGCGGTCATTTTATAGGAAGATTCACTAATTGCTCGGACTTCGGTAGTAGTAAATCTTTTTCCATTGGAATGTTCTACGGTACAATTATCGGAGGTAAAAGCATATATATAGTCATGTGGTATTTTTTCAACTAACAACCAGATGTAAATCTAAGCAGTTGTTTATGTGAAGAGCAAACAGAGAGAGAGAGGACGAATAAGGAAGAATGATCCGATTGTAAATCTCCAAAATGAGCAACTATGGTATTGGCAGGCAGCATGCGCTATTGCGGCTGGCAAATGCACCAACAATCTGCATTATTTCCATGCAGAAAATTTGCGCCGAATTATGTGCCGAAATACGCTCTTACAGAGTCACCATAAGACTGCCTGATCCGGCCCACCAAGTACTCGAGATTGTCGACCCCAGCAGGATCGTTAATCGCGTCGGAACGAACTGTATTGACATTGGAGAGCAGCACCAATAGAGCATCTCGGAACTGTGAAGATTCCCTTGCGCTGCTCAGTTTGGCAGAATTGCGCCAATCGCCTAAAAACATTGCCAGTTTGCCATAAATAATCCGCTCCTCCATGCTGCCCGTTGGAAACTGCGTCAGCTTATGGATCATCGAATAAACACCGACTTTTTCTGGAAACGTCCAGGCAGCTGCACATGCTGCAAGCAAAAAGGTCATCAGCAAATTACTCTTCATTTTTGAATTATTAGGAGAAAACTGTGGCGTATTATCTCCATAACGAACAGATGCGGATATATTTAAAAATGATATTTGCATCAGGAGAGAGAGAAAAAAACAAATTAATTTTTTTATTTTTACTGATGTGAGCAAACTAAAACATTCGCACCACTAAGCAAAAGTTCCCATTAATTGCTTAATCTGTGGAGCTTTTCCCCTCTGTCTTTGCTAGGTTTACCCATGGGCTTAAACAAGAAGATATTTTTGAATTTGGAATTGGTGTTTAATTAAACAATACAAGAGCATACTGAAATCAAATGCTTGGGATCACAGTAGGGTGATTGGGGGGATGTTTAAGTACATAAGCTTTGCAAACATATTGTAGTGTGGCTTGTGTGTATACCCCATAGCACCATGTACGGCAACGATTGAGCAATAGCACGCCGCATTATATTTTGGAACTATTCAGATGGCACTTTGCTAGCTAGCTAAACAGAAAAAAGCTGTATATTGAAAAAAAAAGACAAGTATAGTTGGACATATAAAAAAAAATAATTGTTCTCTACATTGCTCTAAAATTTTGTCGTTTTAAAATGAAAGTTTTTATCGTTTCATCGTTGGCTTTAGCAAGCACTGTGTTGGCTAATGTAGCAATGTCGGTCTGGCCTCAGCCCACTGGCCACCTCAAGGAGGGCTCGGAAAGTACCACCACTCACCATCCGTGTCTCTCCCACGTTTGTGGAGAAACTGAAACTTGCTCTGAGCAATTCGTCCAGTGCTTTGCCCCGCCATGTGACCTACTACCAGTCTGTATCAAAAATCGCTAAAGCTTAATTCAAGTTTGTGATCAAATCAAAACCTCTATTATCATCAGCTTTCTGCCTAATTTTTTTTTTTTTTGTTTCTCACACTAATACCTTTTTTTCTATTAAAAAAAAAATTATTTGGATTTTACACAATGCTGTCTCGGACGAGTTTGCGTATCAACTCCAGTACTATTCTTTCAGTTCGACCGCATATTTATCGCGGAGCGATAGGAAGCGCTGTGCGTTTAGCAGGTCTCCATACAACTGGAACACAAAATAATGGCGGGCATATTAGTCCGTTAAAGGCGTTTGCCGACTCGATCAAACGCCAGGTCAAAGAGAACCAAGAGTTGCAGGACAATATGAAGCTTCTAGGTGACCGCAGTAGCAAAATATCCGAATCCGCTGCAATGAAAAAGACACGAGAAGCGGCATCGGCGGGATCAGAGGCCTTCCGCAAAACAGCCAAGGTTGTGGGAGGGGCTGTTGGCGAAGGATTTAAGGCGGTGTCGGAAAACCCGGTGGCAAAGGCTACCGGCACAGCAGCCAAGACCACAGTCAAAGCCATCGGGACAGCAGCATCAGCAGCAACTGCACCTATCCGCAACACGGATACATACAAAGCGGTGGAAAAGGGCGTTAAGGGCTATGTCGACGAAGCGTCTTTGCAGTATGGAGGATACCGCGACAAAGAGCAACGGGCTCGGTCGCGCGTTTTAAGCCGGGCCAACAAAGCGCGTACATTCGCCGAGTACCAGCGTACACGGGCCATGAAGGCAGACGAGAACGCTGGCGAAGGCGTCGTTTTGCACAAAGATGCGAAATGGAAGGAGAGCTGGGACAACTTTAAAGCCAACAACTCGATTATGCAAGGCATCTTCCAGGCCCGCAAGAACTACAACGAAAGCGAAAACCCTGTAATTGAGGCAACCCGCACGGTAACCGACAAGGTGCGCAATGTGTTTGGGTTTTTCTTTAATGAAACCGAGTCGGCGGCTGCGCTACGCCAGATTCGGGATACCATCGATCCGGGATTTAACCTTGAAGAGTTTGTTCGGGAATGCCGGGAGTTCATTATTCCCGAGATCCTCGACGCTTACCTTCATAGCGATGCCGAAACGTTAAAAGTCTGGTGCTCGGAGGCTTCGTACAATGTGCTAACGGCCATTTTCACCGCTCAGATCCAGCAAGGTGTTGTTAGCGATTGTAAGATTCTAGACATGCGTCATGTTGACTTCCACTCGGCCCGTGTGCTTGAAAACGACGTGCCCGTTATTGTCATCACTTTCCAGACGCAAGAAAACAACATTTTCCGCGATAAAAAGACGGGTGAGGTCGTTGTTGGCTCCGAAGACGTTATTGAGGCATGCCAGTACGTCTCTATCTTCACTAAAGTGCCGGAAAATGCTGATGACCCTGTCACAAATGGCTGGAAGATGATAGACCTTGCCAAGCAGTCATCAAGAAATACGTGGTAGAAAAGAACAATTGGAAGCTTTAAGCTTGTCGAGCTAGAATAAAAAGAATTTTTTTAATACAAACGTGGGCCATTTGTTTGACTGGCAGCTGACTTTTCATGAAAAGCAAAATAGTACTCCAAATCCTCCTTTCCTTTCCTTTCCTTTCCTTTATTTTGTACTTGTTTTATATTTATTTTGTATTTATTTTGTATTTATTGTCTTTCGCTAAACTACGTTTTTTTTTGCTTTGTTTTCTTTGAAAACTTGTAAGCAAAGTTCGACCTAATAACGGAAATAAGTTGATGCATTCCCATTCGAAGCTTGACCGCTTGTTGCACATATATAAACCGATCGTTTTTCCCCTGTCTGCCATGTTCATACATTCCTACAACTTTCTCTAGTTTTTTCTTCTACTACTACAATGCCAAGCTATACAGTTAAATTTTACAATGCTGGTGATAGCACCCCCAGAGAAGAGACCACTATAGATGAATCTGATATTATACAGTACTTGAATGACAATGCTGAAGAAAAACATGGTGCAACTAAGAGCTTTATTTTATGCTCTCCCGATTGTAGTGAAGAATATAAAAACAAAACGTTGCCCTCATCTTTTACAGCTGAGGTCTGTGGAATACCTGATGGCGGTGTAATCAACGTAGTGGACATATCTTCCGAAAATATTGAGGAAGCAATTGCTAGAGTTAATAACAGCTAAATCAATCTAGCTACCTGAGAAACGCAATTCATTTTTTTAAAAACTTTGCGTTTGTTATTGTCCAATAAATTGCTTGAATAACAATTACACGTTGCTTAGATAAGCGGGCCATGTAACAGAGAACTTGTTGTCAAGGCTGCTTTTATCGAGCATTTATAGCTCTACGCCTGCCTGAAGCAATGTGCTTCTTGGCATACCGATGCCCACAGCGACAGAAATAGGTTTATTCGCCAACCAGCCCCTGTGAAAAGCTATTTTTCATATCCTCGCTTGGCGAGAGCGGCTCTGCTTGTCCGCTTTCTTTAATTACCTGTCCAGAATAGCTGTCTAATGCATGGTGCTTTCTATGGATGGCAAAGAGCTTGCCTTCACAAACCGCAACCTTGTAATCAGTCAACATGCCATTGTCCAAGTTGGACAGAAGCTCTCTGGCGGCGTCAAATGCTCTACTATTATAGTCCAAATCTAGTTCCGCAATGCTTCTTGCCGACTCAAGCAAAGAAATGTCTGCCTCGGCGTTAGATAGCTTTATCCGCAGCTCAGCATCATTCCCATTGTTTTTCAAGCACATTTCTAGCTTTTCTTTTAGGTCTATCTGCATTTCTAGCTGCTGGAGCGTAAATTCCAAGCACATTTTTTGTGCGTCTAGCTTCCTTCCGTCTTCCTCCAATCTACTGTAGTCGTCATCGAACACAGGCTTTATTGCCTCGACAAGCCCTTGAATTATATTCTCTTGAGAAAACGATTCCACATTGACGCTGCCTATGAGCCTATCGTCAAGTGTGCCAGAAATCCGCACATTGAATAGTTGAACATCGTTTATATGCGGCATAGCATCAATAGTTGTTTTTTTTTTATTGAATTAAAGAAGGAAAGAAAAAAGGAAGTCTGAACAAAAATACGGCAAATGGTTAAAGCTTGAAATCCAAAGACTTGGGGCTAATTTGGGGGGGGGCATTTTTAATTCATCTTTGCCATAGCTTGCTCCGCTCAAGTCTTTGATTCTAAGCTAGCCCTATTTATACCGGCTGCTCTAAGGATCTACAACACCACCAGGGGCTTCTAATAGCATGTTTGCGGTATAGAAAACCTGGGGGAATTCCGCAAAACACTTTTCTATTCTTAAGTTTGCGGATATGGCGATTGAAGCCCAGAGCCACCAGCTCTAAGCCAGATGGAAATCTAGATCGTGAACACCGCAAAAGAGAAGAAAGAGGTCAGGGATGCTTGCAGCAGATATCCAAACGTGTGGCAAATTAGTTTTTGCCATTTTCGGAATTTAAAGTTTTTGGCCAGCGCTTGCATAGAATTTAAATCTAATAGATCTAGATGCTGTGATCAAGCTATCGGAAGTGTGCCTTATCTGCATATAGTTGCCAATAAATAGCATTAAAAAACTCGCTTTTTTATTAGACAATTTACATGCCTTATCTTGCTGCTTACCAGCGGTAATCTCAAGAACTTTCCCTACCTCCGCTGCACAGCAAAAAAAAGCGATCTATCAGAAAAGCACACACTCACGAGGTATTCTTCCTGTCGCGATTTGCGCCAAACATAAGAAT